>MU903960.1:0-16270 GCA_036418205.1 Ostertagia ostertagi | reverse complement strand
GGTCAGCTCGCATAAGCGGGATTATATACACATCACATGCGAGCAACTACTTTTTGAGATGAAAATTGAGTGCATGGCGCAATCCAAGATAGTGCCTCTAGAAAACTTTAGGGCAGATTCTTATAGAACTCGACGAGCTGAGTTCAATGCTTTTTTCAGATTTTGAAAATCTCAATTTTGAACCGAGTTATAACGAAAAAACGAAAAAGGTTGGTCGCGTTTTTCGCGTGGTTTTTCGATTTTTTACGGCGAGTACCGTACGTGTTTTGCCGCGATGACACTCAGAACATCGGAGTCTGACGAGAACTGCTGGGTAGCAGTCCCTTCAAAACAATGGAATCGAGGGGACACTTACTACATAGTCATTGCTTTGTGGTCACTATCCTGCTGAAAAGTCCATAGGGAATTATCAAAGTGGATTTTCGTCCACATCAGCAGATGCGCCTATGAAAGTCCGTGTGTTCCAAAAATTTTCAACTCCTCCACCAATTACGGGTATGGAAATCCAAATAAGGGAAGAAGTTTCTGGGATGATACTTCTCTCTGGTAGCCGCAACCTTCAAATCTCTTTCATTTCTGCCTAGGGTGGTTCCAAATCTACAATTTTCCAGTTTATTTTGACGATTGGCACCCTGTGATGTGACGATTTCACTATTTTTGGGAATGGCATGATAATCCTATAGTTTCGATAAGGGGAAGACATCCTTCCTTCTTACACTATGCACAGAAATGAACATAAAAACGGAGGGTGCTTTGAAAGAATCACATGACCACAGCGCTCAATATATTTTTGGTCCAGCTTGATTTATTATACTTTGTGACCCAAGTACAGATCCACTCGTTTTGTCTCCATGCCCTGCACCCTAGCTTCGATGAATTAGCCGCTGCGAAACGTATCTCCCGCACTTGTGTCAAGAAGCACAGTAGAACTGTTGTTAAAAATTGAACGAGAACACTAATTGTCAAAAATTGCTGCAGTCTCATGATCAGGGGCAGAAATCTTATATTTATTTTATTTATTTGATTGGGTGAGTAGGTTGATTGGTTAGACCAGACGGTGTGCACACGATAAAGAACAGAATTTGAAAGCTGAGCAATCCATGATACACAAAAAAATATGAATAAAAGAAAGAAGGAGAGGAAAGGGGTCAAAGCGAACAAGGAAAGAGGACCCTGAGATAGACATAAGTAGAACAGAAACGGAAACAGAAATGAGGTGGCAGCCTTGAGTTCCTACACTGTAGCCGACAATAAGGCCGCACTCACCATCCAGAAGACCGAAAGGTCCCTGACGAGATCCTTGTCCCTCGTTCGGACGCTTTCGAGTCGAATAACGTACGGGGCTTGCAACCAACTTAACCCATGACTAACGAATTAGTCTGGCACCCCAGGCGAAAACGAGGGGGGACCTCAAGTGAGGGGTCGATCAACTGTCAGGCTCACGAGTGCGGAGTGAGAGGCACTTGCGGAAGGCGATAGGCGGCCAGAGATCAGAGGGTAAGAGAGAGAGGAGGTAGAATAAATGTTAGTATCGTGGCAGTTAGAGATGGGTAGGTTATAGAAAAAAATAGTGAGAACGTCCAGAGTTGATAATGGTGAAGATGTATTGCAGCAAGGTTAAGTGGAGTAATGAGTAGGATGTGAATATAGGGTATGTGTTCGATGGGCTGAGAGACTGGGTGTGGCGGTAAGCGTGTGGGTATCTGGAAGAAGAGAGTACATTTCAAAGACAAAATACTGGACAACTGAAACTACTATAGTGATCAATCTTCAATAATTCCAAAAGATCAAGTTTTTTCAACTTATTATTGAAAATCTTACCATTTGGTGACTGGAGCAGCTCATCTGGTAGACAACTAAGCCAGCGCGCTGTACGACAGAAAAAGTTATTGAACAAAAGAGCGTATTTCTTCCTCAGGATTCTCGCATGATGTATATGGAAGCTGCTAGTTCTACCATTGCAGGGTCGAAAAATCCAGTATTTACTAAGCCTTGAGTTTGGATTCATTCCTCAAAATACGAAATGAAAGGGCTAAATCGTTGATGGTACGCCTTAACAGCAGGTCTTGCAGACCGAGGGACTTCAATCGGTCATTGTAGCTAGGGAGATGAACCTGAGCAGTGGAAGGGAAGCATCTGAGGAAAATCAGCCTAGTGAAAGTTTGTTGTACTTTCTCTAGTTTGTGAATGTCTTTTTTGAGAATAGGGCTCCATATTGGTGAACAGTATTCGAGATGTGGGCGCACATAAGCTTTGTAGAGGGCGAGTAAGGAATTCAGATCCTTACTGCGAAAATTACGAAAAATGAGGTACAGGACCGTGTACGCTTTTTTGACTACATTATCGATATGCTCGGAGAATCTTAAATTAGAGTGTGATGGCTACTCCCAAGTCTCTAACAGACTGACAGCTTTTCAGTCGTGCCCCATTGATTTCGTAGTCGGCTTGGACTGCGTCACCAATATGCAGCACTGAACATTTTTTAAGGTTAGAGTGGCCGGAAGTCAAATTATGTCGTTTTAGAAATGCGGAGGAACTCATCAATTTTACCATACTTTCCACTTTCTGATAGCACAACTCCTCATATGTCTATTATATTGTGATACGGTGAAACTCCAGTTCGGGGGGGGGGCGCACTCCATTGCTATCTTATCCGTAATACTAGAGAGGAGCAGTTCTTTGGGCTATCGAACATTACGGTAAGATAATAGTGGGAGGGACTATTGAGTTCGAGAGTTATTTTGATATAAGGCCGGGTGGATGGTGGTGGCCTGCAGTGGAGACTTAGACTGCCCATACCCCATCCGCTTTTCTGCACAGGTGATCCACCCTGGAGCTCCTGCACCCTTAGCCCTTTGCGGAGGTGTCCTTTCTCCTGGTCCAGGACCGTTCCCTTGGGTCATGGCAGGCGGAAATGTGAAAACGTTTCAGGGTTTCTCACCCATTACACCAATATTTATCAGAAGTCTACTTTAAATGAGTCGATTGCGTGTCGTGAGCCCTCTAATCCTTATCTGAGTATTGGAGAAAAAAAAGGAGATGCGCCCCCGAACTGGGAGTTCACCTTGTGATACTACTACTTGAGATCCCAAAGTACACATTCTTTCTTAGGAAAATAATCTGTGGTCCATTTGATTCTATTGCATTTGTTGAAACTTTTTGGGTACAGCTTTGCCAAAAGGGTATAAACTCAGTTATTGGGGGGGGGCGGGTGGAGAGGTTTTCGGAGTCGGTATTTTGGCGGGATATTGGCGAGTTTGATTCAAGCGATAAGATGCAAAAAGAACTTGATGAATCTTATTGGAAATCGGTTGGAAATAATGATTCGAATCATTTACAACATATTTAGGAAACTTCGGAAACTTGTTCTGTGGGATGTCGACGGAGAGTCTTGGCGGGGGTGGGGAAAATAACCAAGAAGGGGCGGATGAAGATTTCTGGGAAGATTGTGGGGAAGGGAGGGGGACTCAGCCTTGTGGTGGCCGACTTTTTTTCTCGACAAATCGGTACTGCTTGACCTGGCTGGAACTCATGAAAACCCTCACGGCCGCGGAAAGTCTTCTGTCTCCGATGCAAATTTATGACCGCGGTTTCCTCGGCTGTCAACCAGTTCCCAACACTCTCCTCCACAATTTCCCGTCACTTATTGCTTTTGTTACCTCACCGACCTCTGAGTGATGTTATTGGAGCAATCTTTGCACCGACCTGCTTGCGAAAGCAATGTTGTTGGCAAGGAACACTTGTTGGCACTAACGAAGAGTTGACATATGCTTAATAGAACTTATAAGAAGAAACCCTTTTGAAACGTTCGCCTTGAAGGATCCTCATGAAGAATGATGGCTTTCAAGCGTTGAACGGAAGATTGAGAGATCGTTCGTTGCTGTCGCTGTTCATTCACTTTCGCTACGCCGAGACCACAGACTTCTTTTCAGTGCTGAAACTGGAATCCATCTACGAGTGATGAATCACTGCCAGTCACGCAGAGGATTTCACCACAGAACACTACACGTTAGCTGACAACGTGAAATATGTCAAAATAATCCATTGAAATTTCAAATGATCGTCAAGAATTACAGCTACCATAAGTGATTAGCAAAGAAAATTTAGAGTGAAGGTTCACTTCCCCTGTTTCATTCACGCTACCTATAATTTATGTTCATTTGGGTAGATGTTTTGAAAAGTGGCTCTTTAAAGAAGTCAAAAAGATTACCTCCGCGGATATGATCAGTTCTTCTGGGTATGCACCATGCCTCCATCATTGTAATGTCCTTTAGATCCGATATGGTTACATGGTCTACATGGTGGTAGCAGAAAAACCGAGATGTATGTAAATTTCATCCCTTTGCTCGTTCGAAAGCGTCTGTAAGTATTAATCAGTTTCGGAGAAATGAAAAGCTTGGCTGACCTTGCTGAGAATCAAGCGCATATTTGACCTTTTGACCATAAAGGAGGTATGTGTCGGTACCATGGTCGGTCCTATCGTTGCTACTTTTCAAAAAGTTTTTACGACCCCCCCCCCTCTCCAAACTCATCAAAATACGACCCCCCCTCCCGCTACATAGGGTTGACCCTGGTCGGTACTCTACCTGTGCCCTTTGAGCACATAGAGCCAATCACCCAGTATGGATGTTTCAGTAGGTCAATCCTAAAGAATGACAGTGAGCAGAATGGACTTAAAGGGTTCAAGCAACGCTGCTGACCTGTGTAACTATCTCGAACCTACTATGAAGGGAGAAGGATCAAGGACCCCTTATTTGGTCAATCCTGATTTAGGACGCATTCAGTGAATTTAATCCTAGAGAAGTCTGCTACCTATTCACTGACTGTGGAGGAATGGAAAACTTCTTGGCGATCTAGCTTTCGGATAGGGGGATTTAGTCCCCGTCCTCGCGCTTGGTAAGCGGTGTCACTTGCACTACACCACTTCCGCCCTATCTTGGGTGTATGGAGGTGAAAAATACAAATGAAACGGTGGTGGTTATTCCCTTTCTGCGATACACTACGCTTTCGAGCTTCATTCACAATTGCAATGACTTTTGACATTTGACACTATAAAGTCTTGCACCAGCGAAAGTTCGAGCCAGTGTTTTATCCTGCCTTTCGTATCCGGCACCTATATAAAGATTCGATTGGTTCACCTGGGGCCGGGTGCAGCAAGTCCCAACAAGGGAAGGGATATATCCCCAACCTTAGGGATATATCCCCAGGTGAACCAATCCTTTAATCATATCTACATGCCAAGGTTGGGGATATATCCCCAACCTTGGGCACCTATCCCCAAGAGATAAGTCCCAAGGTTGGAGGCGTATCCCCAACCTTGGGGAGAGGGGATGAGTCCCCATCCTCTCATTGAGGCGCACCCGGCCCCTGATCAGTACTCATCCGGGATTTCATCCCTCGGCAAAGTGAGTGGGTAAATTTTCGCCATCACAATATCCAGTCATTTATTTGTATTTGTCTATTACACACCTGTGTGCGAAATGATAAAAAACAAGAAAAAAATACATCTGTGCATAGAACAACATTCAAACAAATATGGTCGGTGCTGCCCCGTACAAGACGGACCTGCATATTAGGTTATCCGATATGGTGTGTGTCTTTTTTAGGAATTTTCTCTATAAGATCCTAGCCATACACACGATGTTATGTATTATTCATGAGAGAATTGTGTGCTCTAATGCATTGTACTTCTTCCGCATTCACTGTAGTAAGCTTGCCAAATTGCAGGTTCGCAAAGTAGAGGTCCAGTAAAAGAATTTAGCCAAACCGACAACTAACTCAAACTATACGATCCTTCCAATGAAAGCAATCAATAAGTGTACCTTTTATTTAAACACGACCACTTTCTAACGTTTCATTGTTACAGTTCTAACAAATCATGGTTCTTATTCATCGAGTGAGCGCGATTTTTTATGCCACAACTTTCCCCTCAAAACTCGAGGTTTTTACATGAGTCATTCAGGAGCGACTTTTCTGCTATTCAGGAGCGACTTTTCTGCTCTGTTCGAAATCATGTTTAAATTTTCCTTTCACTATGATTAGTGGGCGGAAGTGGTGTAGTGGCAAGTGGCACGCTTACCACGCGAGCGGTCCGGGGATCAAATCCTGGGTCGTGAGTCGCCCGGGCCAACCTTCCATCCCTCCGGGGTCGGTTAATTGGTACCAGACTTGTCTGGGAGGATAAAAACACTGACTTGTACATCGGCTGGCCCCCGCAAGTCATTGTATAGGCCACATCGCATTCAAACGCCACTACGAATGTACAAATGGAAGTAGAATGCGTGCCGCATCCCAAAAAGGGATTGATCAACGGCAAATGCTTTATCCCTTTATCCTTTATATTTTAATAAATTTCAGGTTACGTAAAAAGGCTCTTGAAGAAATGTCGACATTAGCCCAGCCATTGCGACTGTCGACATTCCTTTAGGAGAAATTTTCACCAAAAATGCAGAAAATCTGTCACTGATGTTCCCTATGCTCAGCTGCGATTGAATCTAATCATAAGCAGCTCGCGAGTTTTCAAGTGCCTCGGCGATAAAGATTTTTTATCTAGATTCATCGAGGTAACCGTCAACCATCGTGTTTAGGTTGATAACCAAATTCCCAGAAAGATTGATGCGACTTGCTGGAGGGTCATGCAGTGGAATGTCAAGAAGAGGTCGTGCTCAAGCACAGGGTACATTTCTTATTGATTTCTCTGGGAGAAGCGTAAACTTTTAGGTAGTTATCGGTTTGGCTAAATTTCGTACACTAGATCTTCCTTTTTTCAAGCCTGTAATTCAGTAAGCTTACAATGGATATGGAAGCTTACAATGATTTCTGTATAGCAAACATTCTCTAATGCTTTTCAACATTATGTGAGAAGCCTGGATTTCGTGGAAAAATTCCTATTCAAACAGGAACGACACTACTCATCGGCAACCTATTACTAGCAACTTACGATTAGTGATCAGTCCATTTTGGCACATTTTGTAAGAGTGGAAAAGCTGAGTGTTCTTGGAGGTGATCCACTAGAGTAAGGATATGAATTGGAAACCTCATAATTTTAATGGCACCGTACCGCTGGCGGTCATCAAAGCGACTCCGCTTCAACATTGACAAGAAACTCTTCTAGTGAAAACAATAAATTTCATTTAAAACAGTGATCATTACATTCAAATGTGACCTATAGTGTCATCCACGCGTCGCTCGGCAGAAAAAGCTGAATATCTGGTGGAGGGTAGTAATGTATCACAACACACTTCAAAAAACAAAACTTTTTTATCACGAGCATCACGAAAAAAGGTTTCGCAAAGAACATTCAAAAGATGTAGTTGTTCTTTGGCTAATCGATAATAATCCGAATATAATGGCGATACAGAAAAGTAGGTAAACTTCCTTGAAGCAGAAATGGTCGTGCTCGAAAAGCTGTCTTAATGCTGGGGCGCTCACTTTGAGCGGCGGCGCTTTGTGTCATGACATCCACAAAGTTCGGCGCACAATACCCTTCTACATGGAAATAATTAGGAATATAGATGTGGAAGGGGCGGAAGTGTATTTAATATTTTTTTTGTAGCAAGTGGCAAGTAGCACGCCGAAACATGCGCGGTCCGGGGATCGAATCCTGGGTCGTTCTTCGTCCGGGCCCAAGCCAGTCCATCCCTTCGGGGTCGGTTAATTGGTACCAGACTTGTCTGGGAGGATAAAAAACACTGACTTGAACATCGGCTGGCCCCCGCAAGTCATTGTATAGGCCACATCGCATTCAAACGCCACTACGAATGTACAAATGGAAGTAGAATGCGTGCCGCATCCCAAAGGGATTGATCAACGGCAAATGCTTTATCCTTTATCCTTTATCGAGTTGAAAATGACTGTTCGAGCAGTTTTATACGAGGCCTGATTCTTGCAGATCACACTCCAATATTTTTCCATCGATCTTCATACTGTTTAGAGAGCGGTTGCATGGATGGCTATTGTGACAGAAGGGAATTCAAGGATCAGAGTGTCACGTAATCTTCCGTGACTATGCATAAGTTCGCCACGGGCACTCTGGTCTAGCGGCGGCGTCTACGCGTATCTCGTTCTCGTCGCCTCTTACGCGGATGGCTCTCAATTTTTTCTCTTGTCACCTCAACAATCTCTCAAATTTCGCTGGAAAGGCATCCACTATTAATCTAGGGATGGTGATTGTGGTACACGAAAGAAGGAAGAACCATGAGAAACGGCCCAGAACCCGAGAAATGGGACCCCTTCCTTGTGCTGATTTCGAGCATTGATGCGACTCTTATCGCTGTGCCCTCCTCAACATCACGCTCTCTCTGCTATCTAATCAATCCCACGTGTAGATCTGCGGTGAGTGTAGTTGCTCGGTGCGGAGTGACGACGCCAATTTGAGCATCATAAAATAGCGACGAGGTCAAAAGTTTTCGATGCGAAGATTTTATTATTTGCGCATCAGTTGCCCTCAGAGAGGTCGTGGGTCCTCAGCTAGAAAGGTTACTTCTTCCTCGACCTCCATTCTAATCGTGAATTCCTCCTTTAATGAAATACAAAAGGAGCGATCTCTCTCCGTTCAAGAAATGATGTACACCGCTAGATGTGCCTTTAAACGCTGATCTCAAATCTACCTTCCAAATCTGCTAAACGATTCTCTGAAGGGAGTTATGAAGCAAAACAGCGCAACGGCAGTGGTCGGGATTTGCAGTCAAAACGTCGTAGGATCGGCCCCTGATCGCGTCTACTGTTTTGCCTTCTTCAGGAGTACAGCTAAAAGGCTTTTAGTAGCCTATTCAGCCTAATTCTGAAGAACGCAAGACAGTAAACGCGATCAGGGGCCGATCCTACGACGTTTTGACTGCAAATCCCGACCACTGCCGTTGCGCTGTTTTGCTTCATAACTCCATTCAGAGAATCGTTTAGCAGATTTGGAAGGTAGATTTGAGATCAGCGTTCAAAGGCACATATCTATTTGGTATAATCTGTTTTGAATGGCATGGCAACGCTGAGAGATTCTGTTAGTGTTATTTTCTTCGCACGGACAGAGTTGGTATTCTCATTCGGATACCATCTCGAGTTCATAGAACTGTGGTAATGGCAGCGTTTTAAGGGTGGGAATATGGATTAGATTGCTTATTCGTGACTACGCCTTTACGGACTTCGAGAGCTGTTATTGGCTTTAATGGAGCGAGCAGTGGACCCACCAAGATCCACAATTGCTATCCGTATTATCTGATAGAACGTAGTCTCCGCTGCTGAGGCATTGTCGGGTATTACTATTGACGAGAAGGAATTACGTATACGTGCAGCATTTCTTTATTGCTGCGCATGTCATTTTGAATGATCGTAGTCTTGGAGCGGCTAAAACATAGCAACGCCTCTTTGAAGCTGTTGGAGAATTGCTATCGAGTAATGTTACGGAATTTCAAGCTAATCCTATGACAGCGACACGACAGTCGGCGTAAATCTGTGCTTTCGATCAGATAACGCACAGGATTCTTTCGTGAGAAAACATTCCTGTAAACAACCAGACTGCAACTGATTGCCTCGTTAGTCACAGTTCTAAATCATGGCATAGGCGCCCTTTGCGAAAGAAGTGCCCGGAAGGATCACGCTTGACTATCAGCATGAGGGCCCTGAAGACTACAGTGGACTAGAAGGTGACGGATCGCGAACCGAGAGACCTCCGCGTAAGCTACAAAGAGGTGTTGATGAGTGTTGCGCAGCGGGAGAGCGCAGTGTTCGTCTGTCTGTTCGCAAATCAAGTCATTTCGCTCGTGCTGTTGTTATCTCAATTACGTGGCATTGACGCACGCTCAGTAATATTACGACCAGTTTTGGACGTTCCTTCAGCCGGTTTCGTGAGCATCCTTATAAGGCGTCGGACTCCTGCGCTCCCCTACCGCTCCCTCCGCGCACACCGTAATATGGACCTTCAAACGAGGGTCAAAGCATATCGCTTTGTTGCCTACTCGGCCGTGGCATTCTCAGTCGTCGCTGTACTCTCTGTATGCATTACCTTGCAATGGTCTAAAGGAGTGATATGTAAAGCGACACATGCAAAACGAAATAATCTCTTGTAGGGTTAGTTCTCTACTTGCTGTGTGAACCGTTCCTTTGAGTTCGTTCTACCGCCAACCGTTTCAGGCTCTGCCAAGGATATTTGGTCCGAAGTGGTGACTTGAAGGATCGCGTCACCCCTGGGGGGAAATTTGTTTTTTTTTCCAAATAGAACTGCTCGTCCGGCTGTTATGGCGATGCTGAAGTACGAAAACATCAACAGGAGGTAGCGTGGAGTGTTTGTGAATCTTGGCATTAAAGAGCTGCGGGGTCCTGGAGGTGTCCCTGGGAGCACCCGGTTGGAAACCTGGTATGCCTGACTCGGGCACACAGGAACCTGAAAGCTCTGTTCAACCATGCAACCTATCTCCCCCCCTTGCAAGACATGTGTCTCAACCACCTAAGGGACCACCTGCCACCCGGTCCACCTGGACCGTCAGGAGACCAGTGTTGCTCCTGGAGCCTGGAAATTGCTAGCGAACTGAAGGAATCAAGGAGCACCCGGCAAAGGACCACTGGACTGCCGGTGGAGATGGTTAAACCAGGAGCGAATGGCGAAGCTGGGCTCGGCTTGAGTCGGTGCGGGTGGTTCAGGAGACCGGACTGCCGGATCCCTGTCAGAGGAGAAGCATGCGACCAAGGGACAACAGGAGATGCGGGGCACCTGGACCTGTGGTCCAAAGGGCCTTCGAGGATCACAGGCACACCTGGAGCTGATGGTAACTCTGGAGCGCCTGGTCAAGCTGGTACAGCAGGATCACAAGGAGAAAAAGGAATTTGTCCAAAATATTGCGCTATCGATGGTGGAGTGTTTTTTCGAGGACGGAACTCGACGATAGATTCCTGATCAATACGCCAATAAATCTTTACATAGCATGATGTAGCACACAATTTGGGAATTCTACACACAGTCATAGCATTCGCTAGACATACTTTAACGTGCTTAGCTGACCAATTACGTAGAACATTGTGGGTCTCTCATGGAGGGTTAGAAACCCTAAATCAGTTCACTGGTCGCGGGGAACGCACGACCCTCTCATTTTATAAGATATGTAAGTTGTTTCAGAAGGATATGCTAAGGAGCTAGTGAATAAGATGAGATAGATTTGATGGTGGACTTGAAAAAACGGGGGTGGTTTAGGCATCTGTTCACAATGTTCCTCATGGGGTAGACACAAACGTCTGCTTTCTTTGAGAGCGAGCACTAACAGCGAAATCAAGCGCAAATATTAAGGAAACTCTTTGGTTTACGTGAACCGCTTCTAGCGGCCAATTTCACCTCCTGGACTTAATGTTTTTCAGGTATTTTACTATAAAAAGCGTTTGTGTCACGAAAATCATAGCACGCGTCGCACCAGTGGTGGAACGTTGGGCCGTACAACTGAGTGTAGAGCCTGGGACGGCAACACCTCTGGGGAACCGTAATCGATAGCAGCTGATAAGGGCTGATAAGAGGAGATGAAACGCGATTTTACGAAATTCATAGTACGTGTCCTTTCCCAAGGCGTTGACTCCAACAAGTGATGAGAGGGTGGGACGGGAACATCTTCGGTGGACGTCAGAAAATGAGAATAGCTGATAAGGACTGGTAATAACGATGCGTACGACTAACAGAGATCAACGTTAATAAGGTTATGAGAATAAGAATGAATATCATTTCATTTACAGGTTGTCATCGCCTCATAGCAACAAATGTCCAACAATCGTATAAGAACATTTTTTGGAGAATTGGCAAAAAAGTAGATGGTAGGATATTAGAGAAGGAAAATAACGTAATAATGATATGGGTTCTGATATTGGACATCGATTAGCAACAAATATAATAAAAAATTCTATACTCTATATATATAATTGGCTAAGTGTTTCTGTTGGTGTGTGTGCGGGTGTGTATGTTTGACCGGAAATTCATAGCGCGGGCACCAGCGATTACTAGGAGTTGGTTTTGAGTATGACATAGGGGGTGAGACGAGGACATATTTGATGGGGAAAGAAAGTGATTACTAATACTGATAAAAATCCGATAATAGAGGGCCAGCCGAATGCAATTCCCGAATCATGGCGCTACACAGTAGCAGCGAAGCGTTGTCTTTCGAATATGGGTCGCGCAATTTGCCGCGCGCCTTCCCGGACGAGCCAAAAGTCCGTCGTCCTTGTACGTGGGGGATATGAAGCAGAAGAGCCCAGCTGAGCGGTGCAGAACTGGGCACAGGCTCAGGATGGTTTTTCGTTGCGGGGATTTACTCATTTGTCTTTTGTGCCAGTTTCTGGTAGAATCCTACATGTCGTTTCTGAGATTGCATATGTAACGCGTAAGATGAGTTTGCGACTGACTTTCTGCACTATTATTATGTTGTATACTGCCGTGAAGTATGTTCAGGCGTTTCGCACTCAATCTGGCTCAGATTCCCAGCTAATAAGGAACTAGGGTATGTTGAAGTGGCCATCCGAAATGAGATGTGCAATGGCGCTCAAAAGTCTTTGGAATACTTTCTCGACTGGTAATAAAAAATAAGCAGATTCGAGCTTTCAAATTTTAATATGTTTTGAAGGCAAACCTTCGCACTGAACTAGCGCGTACGTGTTTAAAGGGAGAAAGAGTTAGAATGAAAAAGAAAAAGAAAAACGCTTCACTAGAAATTATTGAGCGTGACTAAATCCCAAGTAACTTGAACTTTTGGCAAAAATTTACAATGCAACAAAATAGTCGACCGCGTGATAAAATACATTAAGCAGGTTTGATACTTTGTTATACCTTTTAGAGAGTTTGTAAAATTAAATGTGGAATCAGTCAAAGAATGCACTGTTGATATATCCTCAATTCTTCTTCAGATTTGACAAATTTATCATCAATACTCCCGTTTTTTCTGCGAAAGGTTGCCCACCCTTTCCTATAATGTTTCGATGTCGCTAGAGAATGCGAATGAATTCAACCACCTGTTAAGGCAGCGCTTGCTGTTCGAAGCGCTCCTGCACAGTTGAGATGCAGCGCTTTACGTCGCTCTGCCGCTAGAAGATGAAGTCAGTACGGTCCTGTGCCATACGAGTAGATTTACGCAACAAATATCGTAGAAATAACGGTATGCGCACGTTTCACCACTACCGAAGTCGGGGCTGTGGTCCAGGTATTTCTACGATTTAACATAATCGCGTCTCGCTCGTTCAACGGATGGCAGTTTTCACACTTGGATCGAATTTTTTGTCAGGGCCCTCAGAAATGCTATGCCTGTCTACAATACATTGACAACTTCACTTCTCGTCGTTCCAGATGACGTGGGGAGAGCTTGTTGTGGATCTCCAGTCCAAGTTGTGCCGTAACCTCATATATCGCTTACCAATTTGTCACTCGAGTGTCGCAACTGGTGAGGCGACGGATGCAGATAGACTATAGAAGTGTTGGTATTCATTTGTAGCACTGTACGCGCGTTAGTTTCTACGACCCAAACATTCGCATATCAACTCGCATCAAGTGCTTTGAATGCAGAGTGCTTAAAGCAACAGTCCAGGCAGGGTTTCAACTACTTGGTCATTAGGCGGTCAAAACATGCCCCAGCCCAACTAAAGTTTATAGGAAATGTCTTTAAGTTCAAAACCTACCTCTAAAATGCGCTGGAAGGGGTCGAAGTCCTCTTGGAGGGGGCGGATCACTCATACCGAGGCGGATCGCTCAACATACGCTGTGCAGAGTCCGTGCTTGACTAGCGGTCGTTGCGGGACCGCCGCGCTGTATGAGGTCGATTCCATAAGAACGCAATTGAAGCGCTTCAATTTCGATTGCTGGCAAATAGTTATGTATTTGCAAGCATGCAGCTATTTGCCAGCAGTTGCAATTGGAGCGCATGTACTACGGGCAGGTTCGGACAACTCGTCCAACACACGTCTCCCTAAACGGCAGGGGGAGTCCCTGTCTAAGCCCCTGCCCGACGTTTTTTTCTACTTTTTCTTTCTCCATTGACCAACTTCTCACCTGCAACGTCATTATAGGTAGTCCTTACCCGCGAATTTGTTCCTGGATTGTTGCTTTTAAACAGTGAGGCGAGTTCATTCGCATCGAAACACTATAGGAAAGGGTAGGCACGTTCGCAGAAAAAACGCAGAATTATGAGAATCTGCAAATTTGAATAAATGTGAGGAGTTGTCATAGACAATGCTCCTGGAGTATCCACAGTAGTCTTAACAACTCGAAAGTTCTTAATGAAGTATCAAATCTGCTTAATATTTTTTATCATGCGTTTTTATTTTTATCATTTATCATCACTATTTTGTTGAATTGTGAGTTTTTACATAATTTGGAACTTGCTTGGGGCTTAGTCATGCTCGAAAGTAGTGGAGGATCCATTATGCTCAACTCTTTCTCATCAACCTTATTGTGCTATTAAGCCTTCAGTGGAGAGACCTGCCTTCAAACATTGAAATTGAATGGTCTTGATCGCGTAGAAAAAAGTTATAGTCAAAAAGATTTCTAAAACCGAAACTGTATAGTCATATGATAGAGTCTTTGAAATCTAATCTTTGCTGTGATACAAAAGGACAGAATACAGGGCAACGGGTCAATCAAGGTGGAGAATATTGCAGTTAAAGATGCCCACTTGGATGTTGGACCGTTGCCCTGTATTCTGTGCCGGTCTCTTTTCTGTGAGGCCAAGGGTCAGTCCTTGACATGTTCGCTTTTTTTTTTACTTGTTCAGAGGTATGTTTGAGAGGTTTGCAAACCATTTACATGGTTAGGGGGACTAATCCTGCCAAAAACCGCTGCGTACGGAGAAATGGACCTCTTCAGACACTTAATCATGAATTCATCCGATCGGCTCTCTCTTCAGCACACCGAATAAGTTAAACCTAGAATTCGCCAAAAATCTTTAACCAGGGGTAAAATGAATATGCGACGAAAAGTCTCATGATCTTTCTGCGTCAAAATATCTCGCTCTCCACAGAGCAACTATTGCATTTGTGAGTGGCATTAAAGAGGGCTCAAGAACTTGCTCCATAAAGCCCGCAGTATAGCATCTCAGCTAAACGATGGATGCTGTATCCAGTCTAATACATCTGGGAAAGTGGGGCAAGCAACTGTATATATATACTTATATCCTACTATATATAATTCGCTAAGTATGTCTGTGTGTGTGTGTAGGTCTGTGTGTGTGTGTGTGTTTGTCACGAAATTCGTAGCTCGGGTCACAGCAACGATAGCGCCATGGTTCTTACATATGTTATAGGGGGTGGGATGGGGACTCAAGTGGTACGTGATAGGAACTGATAACGACTGATAATAGCTGATAAGAGGGGCTAGAAAGCGAGCATCGCCAATTTCGTTTTGTCGTTCATATTGGTACTAGAGCGTCTATACTTACAAGTGTTATGTAGGGTGGTCCCGGGACAATGGTGGTACATGAATGGAAGCGATAGCAACTGATAAGGGCTGATAAGGGGCGTCAGAACGCAAAAGTCGTCGATTCCGTTACCAGCTCGCATTGAGACCAGAGCAACCATGCTCACAGGTGTTATGTGTGAGACGGGGACATTGTTTGGTGGGTGATTGAAAGTGGTTACAACTGATAAGGGCTGATAAGGGGCGTCAGAACGCAAAAGTCGTCGATTCCGTTACCTGGCTCGCATTGACACCAGAGCAACCATGCTCACAGGTGTTATGTGGGGTGGGACGGGGACATTGTTGGTGGGTGATTGAAAGTGGTTACAACTGATAAGGGCTGATAAGGGGCGTCAGAACGCAAAAGTCGTCGATTCCGTTACCTGGCTCGCATTGACACCAGAGCAACCACACTTACATGTGTTATGTGGGGGGGGACGGGGACATTGTTGGTGGGTGATTGAAAGTGTTACAACTGATAAGGGCTGATAAGGGGCGTCAGAACGCAAAAGTCGTCGATTCCCTTACCTGGCTCGCATTGACACCAGAGCAACCATGCTCACAGGTGTTATGTGGGGTGGGACGGGGACATTGTTGGTGGGTGATTGAAAGTGGTTACAACTGATAAGGGCTGATAAGGGGCGTCAGAACGCAAAAGTCGTCGATTCCGTTACCTGGCTCGCATTGACACCAGAGCAACCATGCTCACAGGTGTTATGTGGGGTGGGACGGGGACATTGTTGGTGGGTGATTGAAAGTGGTTACAACTGATAAGGGCTGATAAGGGGCGTCAGAACGCAAAAGTCGTCGATTCCGTTACTGGCTCGCATTGACACCAGAGCAACCATGCTCACAGGTGTTATGTGG
>MU903947.1:0-15059 GCA_036418205.1 Ostertagia ostertagi | reverse complement strand
CTTTCTAAATGGAATACGTGTAGGGGACCCCCTTGGGCTTGCTGCAAAAATAAGTGTTTTGTGACGCTGGCTTCTCGAAAAAGGTATAAGTCGGGATCCAAGCACCTCATTATAATCCTGATTGTCTACCTGACATGCTGGCAAGCCAATCTCCAATTTTCCGCTTTTTTTTTGAAACCACCCCAGACAATTGATGAGCCTCCTCCGAAATGCCTCTTTGAGTACAGCTGCGGGTCACGACGAAGGTCCCTCCATTAGCAACGAGATCCACCCGAATAGCAAAGATAAGCTTTTTCTCACCAGTCGAGGTTGTCTAAGGGGAAATTTTCCACAGAGCGTCTTTTATTCTTATCTTATAGTTTTCACAAAAGCGCTGTCTGTCCGGGTTCAACGTCCCATGTTGTGATTTTATTTTTGAACGGGAATTCCAGCCTTGCCAATCTGTGCTGCGCATCCATACACGAAGCTTTCTTCATCTTCTCTCGTGTCGTGTGCTCACTCGATTGGATGGAACACCGAGTGGTCTTTTTTATAAGAGGGAAGTCATTTGAGCGCGAACGCGGATAGCAAAGAAATTTTGAGACAGTACAGGCTATTCTTGTGACGATTGAAGACGACCCTCAATCAGTGTTGGGAGCTTAGCATCAGGATTCTGGATCTCTTTCCCAACAAACGAGGACGCACGACCGGGTTGACGTGCGATTTCGCAATTGGAAGGTCCAGCAACATGAGGACCCCACATCTCTGCTTGGTCCTCTTTAGAAAAATGCCTGTTGTGAAGAGGAATAATGCCAGAATAAGTAACGAAAGAAAAAGTAAACATAGGTTAGAAAATTAGAGCAGAAAGTTGATCTGCCTCCACATACTTTTGATACAAAGAAAAAAATTCCATCAAAAATAGTTTGCTAAGTTAGAACGAAATCTTTTGCCGAAAATGTCATTGTAGGTTATCGACCACTAGGAGTTGAATGGTGAAGGTTTCATGACATAAAAGCCTTTAGCTGACCCCTGAGAATCGATTTAGGGTGTCCACATACTTTTCACTGTACTTCCATTTGTACATTCGTAGTGGCGTTTGAATGCGATGTGGCCTATACAATGACTTGCGGGGGCCAGCCGATGTACAAGTCAGTGTTTTTATCCTCCCAGACAAGTCTGGTACCAATTAACCGACCCCGGATGGAAGGCTTGGTTGGCCCGGGCGACTCACGACCCAGGATTGATCCCCGGACCGCTCGCGTGGTAAGCGTGCCACTTGCCACTACACCACTCCGCCGCCCTGAAAATAAAATAGGTGAGGTGTATTTCGTGTCAGCAGCACCTCCGAGAACCTCTTCATGTTTTTTTGCTCATAACGTGTGCGCCTTTGTATCTCAATCTTTTATGCGAACAATCGTCTTCTGCAACAAGTGAGTAAGAGTTCAATCAATATATTTCATGTCCTCCCCTAACTAATTGTAAGAGCCTATACTTCACATGCAGTAGCGCAATGCATATATAAAAAATTAAACCAAAAATATTGATAGCGCATATCGTATTTAAGGCAGTGCAAACTAAGAAGATATCTTGCTACCAACTTGTAGCGAGTGGTATATGAATTCGTAGTATCTTGAAATTGACTTTTCTTCCTGATCCTGGACAAAAATGCCTACAATAAGGACGTGGTGGCGCTAAAAGGCCACGTTGGACTTCATACAGTTTTTCCCTTTCAGGAGTCATGTGACATAGAATCTTTTGACTCCTCTGGCTCATTTCTGCAGATTTAGAGATCTCTCAAAATAATAGTAAGGCTTTAGTATATTTTTCTCGCTCAATGGTTGTTACCATATTAAATGTAGCGACTACTGACTAGGTAACAGACCAATCCATTGAGTTATCACTAGTCGCCACTGCCTTTCCATGTGGATACCATCCACTTTCCTCGTTTTCTCGAGGCTTGGAAGGCTTCTCGTCCGCAGTCCGGATGTCTGCGCCCCCTCGTCTCTTGCGCTCTGTCGCCCTTTCTCCCTACTCCTCCAATTTTCTTCATCTTAAGAAGTCCGAATTGGAAAGCATAGTGAGCCTTTCATTTTTGTGTTCTCGGAAGATTCATTTTTTCTCCTGAATAGTCTACTTTGGGCCTCTTTTTTCATTCCCCAGCGCAACAGACACTCCACAGATTGCGGGTGTGCCTTTAGTCATTTTATTTGCACTCTGATTCATGTGCTTTTATCTTTATCAACATGACGTTTAATGACTAGCGTGTCAGGATTGGTGACTTGCCAGGATTATGGTCGCCTTGTTATTCAATGGTCAGCATGAATTGAAGGGAACTATACAGCGATGCGATTTTGTCATTTTCGAATCTGAGCATTTTCCATTGTTCACGCGCCGCCAAACATGATTTTTGAGTGGTATTTCATAATTACAATACAGTTGCAGTGCGTTCCACAAACACAACACTTCAGCTGTTACTTGTGGAAAAAATTCATACATGTCGCTCAACATTGATTAGTCGCCTTCGGGATACCTCGCGCATCGACTTGGAATCGTCACGTCTTAACTTGTGTGTCCAATGTAAAGCAGCATTTTCTCCCCCGGACAGTCCCCTCTCCCTCCGACTTTTTACCCCAAATTAATATTCTCCAGAAGATGTCAGACGTGTAAATTCGTCTTGTGTTGTGCAAGGAATACGAACAGAATGTACGCTGTGGAATATTATATTTTTGCGTTGCTCCAGGACAAAGTTGGGTACAATGGACATCACGGAGCAAAAATTGTTTATTCACCACGAATGTAAGGTATTGGGTTAAACGGATGCGACTTGTTATGATAAAATTGAAGCCATATACCACAATATCCACAAGTTACGTTTTCTTGCAATAGTATTCGTAGAAATATGGATCTTTTCTACATAGGCCCAGTAGAAAAGCTCCTTGACAAAACACTTCATGTAGAATTGAATCATGGCAGTTAGGACACCATCCACAGCTTCTGGACAGATATTCTACGTAAGTGTTGAGATTTTACAGCACTCATCTACCTACTGCGCAAGAATGCAACTGCAACTGTAGGAACCTTATCGTCAGCATCATCACATGGCGTTACAAACTTTGTAATGGGCATGTCTTTTCTGAACATCTCACTCGTGATTACCCAATAACAGAGAGCCTACGTCATTTGCGCTAACGTAGCAGTCAGAGATCGGTGCTTATCCTTGCCCATTCTTTTGAAAATTTTCATTGTACTCTCTGGAGTCTCTGAAAGTGTTGCGTGTCACATGACCAAAAAACTTCTTGACTCCCATTTAATGCTACTACGGAATTGGAATAACTTGTAATCCCGCCTTCCTACTTACTGTGGCCATGCTCCGTACGGCGGTGAAATATAATACATGCGCTTTTAGTTTCCGCCTATACATGGCGGGCCAAAATTATGAGGGCCAAGACATTGTGTCGTTATGGACGCATAGTAGCTTGACGGAACAAACAAACTTCAGGGAACTGCGCGTGCGGTGGCACCTACATAGTAACTAAGCGTGTCAAAATCCTTTCCCAGGCCTTCTGCTCAAGCTTTCTCAGAGATCGAAGTTTTCGGCGCATATTATTTTTGGCTCTCTGCTTCCAGGTATAAAAATCTAGAATCTAGAGTTACTTCGGCGGTCAGTTCCCATTGTAACAAGTTTCGGACAACCAACGAACGCCAAGTTCAGACAATCTTTTGCCTTAGTCCCCAAGTAGACTCTCGAGTGGACTTTCACATCAATTTTTTCATTTTGGGAGTACGAAAGTCGACAAGGTGAGACCTAGTTTCCTGCATCTGACATAATATCCTGGTGATAAATGTAACTTTCGAGTCTCCGAATTTTCCATCTGTGGTGGTTCCAAACTTTTTGCAAAAGTTGAGCTGTCGAGCTTTCCTTGATAGTGTCTGCCTGCGTGAACGTTACGTGCCTGAGCCCTGTTATGAGTTTTCATTTTGAGGAACTGACCGTAAGTGATGTAGATAAGTCTCACAAGTTTTGATGAACCGCGATTAATATTTTGGTTTAATAGAAAGAAGTACAATTGAAGCCCTGTCACAGCAGTGCCCCAGAAATGGTATTTATACCAGAGAGTACCGGAGGTATAAGTTTTATTTTGAATTATCTGTCGACAGGGCTCACCGCCCCGGAATGGGGCGGAGTCACGAGATTTCCTCTCGTGACGAAACCCGGATGAGGCCATCCAGGTGCGCCTGAGCGAGATTTCAGTGCAACCTTGCAGAAACCTCACCAATGGAAACCCCGATTCAGATGGACAGAAGATAAAAGAATGGTCTGCTAAGAACTATGCCACAAATTCTTTCCTCTTCGTGACCTAATGGTTGGCCATATTAAGGTATTGTATCACGAAGCAGAGTTTGATCAATCGATCTATTGGTCGGGAAGGATCGGTTTTCAAATAAACCCCAAACGGTTCTCCCCAATAGAATCACTTGGTGGATTTTCGGAAGTGTCGTGATAGGTTTACTTGAAACTATCATGGTTTTTATTGTGTTTTCTCATGTAAAATCTCGGAAGAAAATCTGAGGGTAGCGAATTCACATTGACTGTTAACTAGAGCAAGTCGGCCGCGGCATTACGTTCCAAGGAGATAAGTATTTGTCTTCTGATTTCACTAACACCAATCCCTCTTCATATCGGTTGAGCCAAAGATTTCGAAGACCAAGCGATATGTGGTCATCCTCCTTGTTCTTGCCTATGTTACACCTAATTGGTTAGATCTGACATCCTTGCAAATGAGCAATATACATCAATAATTTAGGTCAATTTCCACCGCCCCCCCCGCCCCCGCCCCCCGTCTACCTTTCGTTAGACCGCTTCTCCGAAAGTCCTTATATTCGGGCTGCGCAATTTTCTTTTATTATGTAAGTGCACATCAGACCATCAGTCTGTGTTGCTGCTACTCTAATTCTGCTTAAAACAACAATCACGCATTTCTTGGCACAAGAAATGAAATACTCAGTCAATAGAATACTCAGTGAATCTCAATCAGAAGGATAAAATCGTTCAAAGCAAACAATTTGTTACGACGTGGGCATGTATGATTGGTGATACAACGTTTTCCTAAATGGCCAAAATTTCGAGTACGTGACTGTTCTCGACTGTTCTTGACTCTTTGACGAGAGGTGAATCCCAGCTAAGATGATCACTAATTGTGGTGAGGCTAACAAAGGCAGTAAAGTTGTTTGTATGCTTAACGAATCATTTCAAAAAAGCTATACCGATAGGATCAGTCCACCTAGTGGTTAATATATATTCATGCATCGTTTTCGTGGCAAGGATGGCAGTCGTAGTCAACATGCAGTCTACAAGAGGGCAACTTTGTTCAATGATGTGAGAAAGCATCTGAGCTTGGGCAAAACTGTTTCAGGTACTCATCATTTTTCTTATGCTCAAAAGGTAATACAAATTGTTAACCAAGGTCCGCGCCCTTCACATTGCTTTCTATTAAGGAAATGCTTGTAAAACACAGTGGATTGTATAGTTTCCATCTGCATCTCAAATTTACTGTTTTTCAATCCTCTCAGTAACTTCCAGTACGAACAAACGTTTCTCTCTTTCCGCTGTCTAGAGGTCATTCGTCGTTAATATCTTCAGTTATGTGTATATATCTGGATGGGGCTCAAAGCGTGCAGTAATTACAGTTTCAGGGTTTGATTATAGCTCTTCTGCCTAATCGATCTCATATGGATATTCTGTCATACGAATGTTAGTAGACTGTGTTGAGCCCTAGAGCGCTCCTGTACGTAATGTCTGCTATATACAGGGTGCGCCAAAATTACGGAGACAGCGACTTCGAGTTGCCTAGGATGAGCAAGGTGCAATTCTTTGAAAACAAAAATGCAGTGACGTGCACAGTCCCATTCTGAATCGTCGACATCCATGCAATTTTTGAAATTCCTTGGTTTGTGTTTATACGGGTCCTCAGAAACATCGAGGAACCATCGACTGTGGCACGCAATGTGGCGAGTAGGACTCGTCAAGCTCATTTTAGAGCGGTTTCTTCAACGAATCCTAGACATAATGTGTTTTATGCAAGCCTCAGCTTCTAGAACGGATCCGACAGCGTACCCTATCGAGCTCAGATCTGAAATGCTGTTCTACCACCGTTTAAGCCGACAAAGTCGAAAAAATCGGTTCTGCATCAATGCTGCACTAGTACTGAACCACCCTTGCCTCGTAAACGGGAGCTCCTACTTGATGGAAGGCCCAGCAACGATTTTCAAAGTGAAAATAAACTCAGGATAGCAATGGGCTCTGATAAGTCCAAAAGAGCCCCCTGATTCCTATCTCTCGTGACATCCAGTGAAACCAGCGCGTCAACTACCTGCAAATTCTATCGCACACAATCCTTAGATTGTTCGTGGTCGCCACAGAAACACGCCCTTCTCATCCAGAATGACTGCATTCAGCTCCTTGTCCCCTGTACCACTTGGAGCATCTATTGATAGTGCTCGGGTATACACCAAAACGATGATAATTGTCGCGTGCCAAAAACCCTCAACGTCGAAGTCCAATGATTTAGGGACGGTGTCAGTATCAGTCAATCGCTGGCAGCTACACGCATAGATATTTGATGTTGAAACAGATGTAAGTCATAATACCAATCTCTACACTTGATTCTTCGTTTTGATTTGGGAGAATGTGAGTTGATGGTCGCAATGTTCAGAGGTATATTGTTTGTGCTGAGTATTGGTTGTTGTCACACTAGTACTCAACCACTAGACAGTCGAAAACAGCATCTGGAATATCGTTACAATTGTTTGCTCATGGTGTCTCCTAATTTTGGCGCACCCTGTATTGCTCGATAGTAATCATTTTCTCAGCTATACATGTATAGAGTGTACCGCTCCTATAATACGCACCGAATAAACCCTCCAATATTTTATCAAGAGAGATAATTCAAAATCGTAATAACTTCGTATAGCATCGGAGGTATGCCTGATTATTTACCGCGCTGCGCCGCGTCCTCATACAAATTTTTGGCCCACTTCCGCAAAATGTTTGATAGTCATCAAGTGTCCTCTCATTCAATATTTGCACTTATTGCTGAATTTAGTATTTTTTGCTGTCTTTAAATGAAAAAAAAAACATAATATGTACCGAAATTGGGCCTAGAAGGGCCTAAAATTTTTTTCTAAAAACGATGGAAATCTCAACAGAATGCTACAGCATACCGCTAAGCAGGGTGAATATCGCTTGAGGATTCCTCAACGGCACGTCGAGGATTCTCTGCCCGATCAGACACGATCTCTCGCGCGGACATTCACACTCGCCATGCCGTGCCGTCTGTGCTCTCCGCGCGGATGTTCACTCTCGGCACTACTCTCGCATGGTAGAGAGCTATGGTCGAGGAAATCCTCGACCGTTATTCACCCTGCTGCCTAACAATCTTTGTACAGTTGAATATACTGTACACGTGTGAACTAATCCTTTTTCAGTCTTCAGTTTCTGTCTTTAATTCACAATTATGTGCTGTTCAAAAAAGAATACTTACTTCCGTGACTTATTGAAATTTGATTAATTAATTGATTTGAACATGGAATTGTTTTAATCTTCATTCGCATAAAACGTAACCAGCAAGAACGCCTTCTGCGCGCTACTGTATGTATCTCTCCGAGGGTCTGCAAGACCTTCTCTGCTAGCTTTCCTCCATCTGTCTTAATTTCAAGCCGCGGAAAACGAAGCATATGCCTCCTCTGATACCTGCTCAGATTTCTAATAGCGAAAGAGTTGCTTCCGAGCATGACGCTCAGCTTATACCCCCATCAGGAATTTTACACTCTATTGAGGAATGGTGCACTCCCAATTCGCGCTCTGCCAAATGCTAAGGTGAGAATAAGAGATTTAGTGGCACGTATCATTCATTTTTTGTAACGCGGTGTAGTCATGAAGTACTGCGTGAGGTGCTTCAGTATTTTAGCCTGCTATTGCCAAGTGAATAGTCCGACTGGGTATGGCACCTTTCCTGAGGCGCAAGGGTGTAGAGCCCAGGGCGGGCGATTTACACACACATAAGTGCCTAAATGTGAGCAGGATGTGGTCGGCCCTCTCCCCGCCTTATTCAATCAAAGAGAGGGGCATTAGTTTTTTGATACTGTAATGGACGGTTTTCTTTGCATCTTTCTTTTATTTTCGTTCGACTCGGCATCCCATTATCAAACGCTGTGACTCCACCAATTTGATCTGGGGTGATACTCTCAATTTATAGCCACAATCGAATCAAAGGCAAGCCCCGGGATCAGCCTGGCTAGTAGAAGGATATTGTGAGAGAAAGGGAGGAGGGGGGGTTCACCTACATGGATCACGCTAGCTTCGATTGGGCGTTATCACTTACGGGCCTGCAACCATCCAGCCGCGGTGCAATCCCCTACCACCGCGACTGATGCAGAGATTAGCGTGCTCTCTCACTTCTTTGATCGCTTTGTCTCGCTATTCTATCACATCCAATCTTACTGAAGGGTGAGATCTTAATTTCAGTGTTTCCGTAAACTTCTCTTGCTTGTCTTTTGTGTTAAGTCATTCCGCAGCTCAATCATCCATAAGCAGCGCTCTTATACATCAGTTTTGTTCGGGCTTGCCTCTGGTTTGCACCGTTTTGAATCCTTATTCGTTGAAGGAGTAGGAGGACGCAATTACTACAATAGTTGACTATTTAGGATTTTATTTCTATTGACTGAGCAACACAGGGGCCTGAGAGAGATTTAAAGAAAAGTTGGCCACCATATCTCCACCAGTCTTCGTTTTTCTGAGAACTGCTTTCCTATGTTGCTTTTGAAGAGCTTCCAGATTCTTGTGTTTCCGGGCGGTCTACCGTAAATCCAAGGAACATTCTCAGTAAGCAGCTATGGGTTCAATGAGCTGATGTTGTAGAAGGAATGGAATCATGGTTGACTCACCGCAAGCATGGTTGGTCCTCCTGGTATTGGCTAGGGTTTGGGCTTCTTTTTAGTAATAACCACCCATCATTAACCATAGAGGCGAAAATGATTGTCAGGTAAACGCACTTAAAATGCATGAATATCGCTGCTTGACTATCTATATCTATCTGGCTTCCGATAGCATATTTATGCACTTTTTTGCACACGCTCAAACTCCACCCCATATCAATCCTCTAGTTTTTCAAATCGCCATAACCACAAAGAGAGTGATTTTCGATGCCTACAACGATTCCAATCATTTTATTCATCGTCGTTGAGCAGACATATTTATTGCTGATATGTAGGACAGGGGCAAGCGTACGTTGGGGATCTTCGACAGTTTGGCAGCATAAGCAAAGATAAAGCAATTGCCGTTGATCATCCTTTTTGGGGCGGAAGTGGTGTAGTGACAAGTGGCGCGCTCACCACGCGAGCGGTCCGGGATCAAATCCTGGGTCGTGAGTCGCCCGGGCCAACCAAGCCTTCCATCCCTCCGGGGTCGGTTAATTGGTACCAGACTTGTCTGGGAGGATAAAAACACTGACTTGAACATCGGCTGGCCCCCGCAAGTCATTGTATAGGCCACATCGCATTCAAATGCCACTGCGAATGTACAAATGGAAGTAGAATGCGTGCCGACAGTTGGCAGGGAGGTAGTATTTGCGCCGCTGGAGGAAAGTGGTTGAGCTGGATCAGTAGGGTCACCACTGCTGGAGGATTCGTATAACTTCGTATAATGTATGCTATCGTGCTAGCTTGGCCACATATTCCCCAAGGACAATTTATTCGATCCACATAAATATTTTTGTTGCTCCAATGGGGTCCGCCTTGTAGTTTTACGCTACCCAAGTGATTCTTCACGAGAAATTCGAAAAATCCGAAATTCGATATCAAATATCCGAATTCCTCGACGAACTTTTATCTCTTAAATGAATCTACCAAAAGAAGGGATGTGAACCGCATGGCGCGTCCCAAAGTCGGCCTTCTGAAGTGACCTCTTGATTCAGAAAAAACGAAGCGGCTATGTTATTTTAAGGGCCCTTGTAATGACAGGGCCAACTCAACTACTACTTGAGAAGAAATGAACTATTCGGCGTCAAATTTGTAATCAAATAATCGTTAAAGTTGTCTCTGAGTGCCTTCACGTAAAATCGAAAGAAAGAAGCTCAGTGAATTCGAATCTGCTTACATTTTTAGTCCAGATTCGCCTCTGAGAGGAGTTACAGTCGTTGAAAGAGTGCCAATGCAGCGGAGGAGAACCACTTACCGGTACTGCGGGCAAAAATCCTCAACGGAGCCATTTTTAAATTCTGTTCGAATCAAGTTATCCCAACAACTTTTGAACGGAGCGACTCTTCTAGTTTTGTTTGTCATATTAACTTTCAAAATATAATGACATTGAGTAAGTTATGGCTTTGGGAAGCGTAAAAACTCACAGTCATCATGGATTTTCCTCGTTGAAGGAATCTTCCGCGGGAAGACTGGGTTCCTTTTCAATCATGGTATAGGTGTGTTATGGTCATATAAAGTCATGTTGCGAATTTGAAGCAAAAAGAATGAAATACCGCAACGATACAGCTTTTGGGAACTTCAGTTTTGGGACCAAGACGGACCAGTGGGCGGGACCGGAAGTGCCGCTGTGACAGAGTGCATGGGAAGCTCTGCCACGTGTAAAGTGAAGCGTCGCGAGAAGAAATTCATCGGTTTCTTCCAAAGCGCCACTTTACTGTTTAGGTCAACATCTGCATGGTTCGATGGTACTGCAATCTGTAAAAAATACACACATGTTTCTAGAACAGGAATACCCAGTATTCGTCGTCGTATTTCATAAAAACATTCATCATGCATTCTTGGAAGCTCAGGACAGATTACCGGTCGCATACAGTTCGATGCTGATAATGACAATGCAAATGAAACAAAAATGAATAGACCTGAATCTGTTTCTCCACCTCCGGTAATACATTAATAGTTAACACATTATGCAATCACTTCCGATCTCCAACTAAGCATGTACCCGTCTCACTCCTTACATCACTTCTTGGAACCAACGCCTCACTGCTGCTGGGACGCGCGATATGGATGTCGTGAAGTTGGCGTTTTGGCGCCTCTTATCCACGCGTCATATAAAAAGCGTTTAAGTAATATTAACTGACCCCCACCAAATATGTTCCCGTCCTATCGCCTACATCACCTCTAGGAACCAACGCCTCACTGATGCTGGGACGCACGCTATTTGACATTGTGAAGTTGGCGTTTTGGCGCCTCTTATCGCGTCTTATCAGCTTTTATCATTTTCTGACCCCCACCAAATATGTTCCAGTCCCATCCCTCAACTACCATCACTAAATGAAAAACGCCTCACTGATCTGGAACGCCGCGATACCATGCGATATCGTAAAAGTTGTTTTGGCGTTTCTTATCGCGTCGTCCTCCCACTCTACTCCTAAAATGAATCTAAATTTGGCTCCATGTGCTGAGACGACTTCTATTCACAAACACATTCATAAAGAAAGGGTCTCTGAGCTTTGAAAATCAAGATAGCTCTACTCGTCGAGATTATCGTACCTGCAACCAGGGTCAACCCTATGTTGCTACAAGTAGCAACGGGGGGTCGTATTTTGATGAGTTTGTAGAGGGGGGGGGTCGTACTTGCTTCGGTTGTAAGAAGTTGCATGTGATGAGTGGGGAGCGGCGCGGGAGAAAATTTGCCGTTTCAGCGCGCGTATATACCCTCCTAGAAAAGGGAGCAGTTGAAATATGGGTAAAATACATGGAAATTGTAGGGAAATGTAGGGAATTTTTGCGGTTTTATGGTAAGTATATACCCCTCTCCGCTCCCGCTCCCGCCCCCGCTCGACGGTAATTTTCGGGGTAAAAATTGTTTGGGAATGTTTCGAAGGAGGGGGTCGTATGAAACATTTTATGAAGGAGGGAGTTCGTATAGGACCGACCCTGCCTGCAAAGCCTTTCTTACAAAGCATGTCTCAGAGAAAAAAATGTTTATTCATTTCAAAAATACTTCGTTACATCAAAAGCGTATGGGTCTTTCTCATTGTAATAGCGAAGCCAAGGACCACAATAACTACAAGACTGCTTGCACCAGTACTGATAACGAGCTTCATTTTCTGGTTTCTGACAAAGATTGTATTTGACAGCATCTTTACAATACCAATTATCCTTGCGAATATCTTTGCAGTTTGGACACAATCCACAACTTCTTTTACAGAGTTTGCGAAACGGTATTCATCACAGAATCCATAAGCTGCGAAGATACAAGCCTTCGTAGGCAAAAAGTCGTCACAGTCATCACAAACATTGCAACTGTATGGGCATTTTGCTCTGACTAGATCTTTGGCAGGACCATAACAGCCATAGGATTTTGCCACACTTAGGGCACATTCTTCGGATCGCTATCCACGCAGCTGTTCTTGTCCTGAAAATTCGCGGTATTACTTTCTGGGTCCTCAACTACATACAATTACAGAAAGTGAAAATGTGCTGGCTCTTCTGAGTTTTTAACATGATATAAATCGCTAAAATTAAACATAATTTAGAAAATTATATAATTATTTTCAGGCTCATCACGTTAGACGTATGAGCGCTGATGAGCTTCAGTGAAATACCACGAAAAGCTGAGCTACAGGGGATACGATACCTCCAGGTAGCTTAACTTAGCGCCATTCCGCCCGAGTACAACGATGCGAGTTTGAGTCCTGCCCTGGCAAAAGTTTTATCGTACCAAACCCAGCCATTTCTCGTGAAAAAATCTTATTGTTTCTGATTGCTACTATATATCTCTAAATGGTTACAAAAGCTTCCTTTTGAGAATTTTGAAATGTTCTCCCTCATCTTCTTTTGAAAACGCAGAAAGCAGAAAAAGAAGCAAACGATAATAGGCCCTTGAGTAACGTAGATCGCTAATTTAAAAACTACCCTATTTTCGGTACATAAGCCTCTAGCCATATATCACTCCCCTCCGACTATCCGTCGTCGTCTCTTAATATGCTCCTCTTCACCCTTCCCGCGGCAGCGCAGTTGCGTGCACCAGACTACCTGTATTTGTAAATGGGAGTAATCCGATGCCCTGATTACGAGAACGACATTCATTTCTAGCGGTGGCGCCACCTGGTGGCACATAGCGTCACCTCTTCACGACGCCTGTTTTCATCGAATTCGGTGCAAACCTCCGCACAAGGGTTATTTGCGCCCTGGTTACGGATATGGTACATATACCTGGCGTCGGCGCCCTTTAGGGGCCTATTTCGCGCTCATTGGCACCCTTTCCGACTGGTTTCATCTGAAAATGTGCAAGGCTCATGCCAAAAACGAATATCATAGCAGTCAGCACCAAATAATCCCTACACAGAAGTTTACAGTTTACCGAATTTTATGAAACAAGGGTCGTGAGCACAGTGAAACATGGCAAGCGCGAATCGGAAATATTTGTTTTCCGTTATCAGGGCAATCTAACCTTATCGCCATAATTATGGTAGTTTTCTAGGCGTATCGCAAAGTACACTGCACGAGTGGAAAGGTTTTCCGTAACATTCGACTGGCTTATGACCGAAAATCTAGGTAATTGTACCTAGTGATGAAATACCAATTACGTCCACACAATTTACCGAAAATTCGTAGAAAGCGTTCCTTTCAATGTACTATTTGAGGTAGGTCTTACATAAAAGGTAAGGTCCTTAATCAGCGTTAGCGTGTAGTACAGCAAGGGTGAGTCCATCTGTTTACGCAGTTTTCCAACAGCGCCCATGTCCTGATGGTTTGTTTGTGGTGCTGGCAGAATTGCCCTTATTTGAGACCCATTAGGGAACTCGAAAGTGAATTTAGCGTTCACCTTGCAGTGAAGAGGAAACATAGTCGTTTTCGAAAGGATCATCGCGTCGTCATCAACAAAGACCAAAAGTAAGGCTTAATTGGCCCTCCCCACCTCCCTTTGCCTTATGCTCCAGTCCTTCCCCCCTCCTTCCCCCCCTCCTCCTTCCCCACAATTGGCCGATCAGTAAACGCCTCTAGTTCATTATTCTATCTACACCACCACCACCATAAATGTATCTATCTACTAAACTATCCACGAAAACACCCTCTTTTCAGTACATTGTGAAAATACAGGATATGAGTATTTTCTCAAAAGCGGTTCCCATTTTCTTGTGAAAATACGCAGATGCTCACGACATGGCTAACCAGATGTGCTACAATATGTCTTCTCATCGCCGTTTTTCTGACAGTCCCTTGGATGACCTTCTGAAAGACTCTAGAATTTTTTATCCAACCAGATTGGTCCCCCGGCAAGCGCCGGAACCTCCCTACCTTGCGTAAGCTTTCCCTTCTCCCTCCTCTCCTTACTCTCCCCTCGTTCCCCTCTGCTCGCCGGCTACCACAGCATCACCTTGTCGAATGACCGAAAGTGTGCTAAGTGCGTGTTTATATAGCCGTTGGGGATGCTATCACAATCATGCCATTGCAAAACACTAATAGCTAAAGTCCTGTGAGCTACATGATTTGTTAGCGGTTTGTTTATCCCATGAGCTTCCTTCTCACTCACTTCATTTTGCGGACGGACACACATACATACACACACACATACATACACAAACCGACACACAAAGTTAGCGCTTTATAAAATAGAAGGATTTAAACACTTCTTATGGTTAGCGTGATTGTCAACACTTTTCCCACTGACAGTAAATTGTACACCTTAGCAGAAACCCCAAATGCTAGCAAGTCTATGGGCTACTCACCTTAGAATTTGTTACTGCACTGACCAATCCCTGGTGAAGCACAGAGCTGGGAATTAGGGCCAGGCAAATCCAATAAAAAAGCATAATTGGATAACTCTGTGTTGCGTATCCATTGCTTATATTGGCTTTGAAAAGCACATATGTGCACTTTTGATGCACTTTACATTGACACTGTTGAGTTTCAAAACAACACGCATCGGGATTTCGTTGCCAACAACGCCGACAGTCAATTTCTGTTTCAACGTCGCTGGGGAAGCTCCTTTTTACTATCATTGGGTAATTATTTGCGTACTTCGAAGATCACTTGCTCCGCCTCAGACCCACCCTTATCGGTATAGCTCCAAATAAGACAAAAACGTAATACAT
>MU903919.1:0-10516 GCA_036418205.1 Ostertagia ostertagi | reverse complement strand
GAAAGATTAACACATTGCGGACCGCCGTTGTATGAGCACTTCGTAGCTTTTTTATATTTTTCAAAAACGTATCATCATTAATCTATCAACATTTTATACCAGTGATGACACGTATGGTTTCCAGGCTCTGAAAATGAGTGCAACCAGTTCCATGAGCATTGAAAAATGTCAAATAAATCAGATTAAACTATGATGTTTCGTGTGAAATCGTGCGCCACCATGTGGCGCACGCGGTACGCAATGTGTTAAACAAAGAAGGTCATGACATTACGTAATAAGCCTGCCTGGCGTGCCGCCCTTGGCAGGGATATTACTGTGGGTTTAAAACTTTTTCGCCAATATTGACCATAAACAGGGAGTACGACTAACCAAACGAGACCTTGTACAGTGGGAGAATGCGAATTTCGCCCGTGGATTGATTCCAAGAGGCTAGCCATTATTTACCTCTCGTTACGATGCTGCTGAGCCTACCAGCTCAAATACTTTGATTTCGAATGCAGTAACCTATACCTATTCTCGCCTTTGAATTTGGCGTGCCATGATCGTTTCGATAATCGGTAAGGCCAACTGTTGGTCGAGAAGTTTTTTGATTAGCTGAGAGTTGTCAACGTTGACAGCATAGGACGAGCTGTATGGCTACTTATCCATCCATATGCATTTGCATGCTTTATAGGTGTAGTGACAAGTGGCGCGCTTACCACGCGAGCGGTCCGGGGATCAAATCCTGGGTCGTGAGTCGCCCGGGCCAACCAAGCCTTCCATCCCTCCGGGGTCGGTTAATTGGTACCAGACTTGTCTGGGAGGATAAAAACACTGACTTGTACATCGGCTGGCCCCCGCAAGTCATTGTATAGGCCACATCGCATTCAAACGCCGTAAAAGAAGTAGAATGCGTGCCGCATCCCAAAAAGGGATTGATTCAACGGCAGCTTTACCTTTATTATGAGTTGGGAATCGACCCGATTTGATGTCAATAAAGTATTTGTCTTACTGTAATAAATGTGGAGGTATTCTGGAATGCGAAATTCGGGGCATATTATGTTCAATGGTACCAGCAAAGCAAGGAGTAAATGGTCAGGAATTGCTTGGCAAACACATGGCATTTTTCGCATCGCAACCTGTCTACCTAGTCTTTGCAACAGAACTGACATGGATAATGATCATTTGAATGATAAATGATTCAAATAACTTCGGAGTGCATGTCGTGGAAAGCAATTGTACCGTTCAAAAGAAGCGGTTTCTCCAATTCAAATGTGACAAGTGGAACGAAATTGAGAGCCACAATTCAGCTTAATCACGTAGTTCTGCGGCACAGAACAGAATCATATCTATGAAGGCCTAGTCTGGCATCTTTTTGAAAAATACAGTCGCCCTTCTTCCACGCTTTGCTTGTAAATCACGGCCAAAATGATACGACTTTCATTCGCGGCCAACGCTTCGGTGGTCGCATCGTCAGATTAAGGAGAAAAACCATCATAAACAAAAATAATTAGATCGGTTCGTTTCGCTTTTTCCTCAGACGAATCCTTATTATTTCATATTTCTTCTTATTAGCCTGCGAAAATCAAACTTTTGGGGCGATCATCCCCTCGAGACAACACAATCCCCATAGACTTCATAGAAGCATCCAGGAAGCGTTGTAGATCACAAGCAGCAGACGGCTCACCTTAGGCTGTACGGTAGGGCGCTGGCGAGACCGCCGTTAGAGTGACTCATTATGGGAGGCTTCCATGGGGACTGTTTGGAAATGTGAAGTGGGATCTGGGGGTAGAATGCATCGATCTTTGGCCCTAACGAAGGCGACAGGCCGAAAACTTCGCAAATCGGTCTTTGTATCATCTTGCCCGCTTGTACAAACAAGTGAATAAGAATACCACAGGCTGTGATTATCTAAACGTCGAATTGTGCGCTTTTCTGAATTCAGCCTGCTAACGAGTCTCAAGGCATTTCGTTGTGCCTTGAAGGAGAGTGGTGGCATTTGGCGTCACACACCTTGAGTTCAGTCCGGGATCAAGTATTGGATCGCGTTTTGTCCATGTTATCCAAGTCTTCCACCTCTAGAAGTTGATTAATCTGAATCGGACCTTCCAGGTAAGAAGGATGAAAAAACGCTGCCTTGCACATTAGCCCACCCCGCATGTCGCTGAATAGATCGCATCGAATTAAAATGCTCTACGATTCTGATCGGAAGGACAAAGCATGGCGCACCCTAACACAGATTAATCTACGCCAAAGAATTATCCTCCAATTTTTATGAAAACCAGTAGCACTGTGCTAGCAGCAGCAAAGCTTGGGGAGCCAAAACCTTGGGAAGGCTTGAGATTGATCAAAAAAAGCTTGCTAGCGGGAAAAAGGGGACAGTTCTGGAGTACTTAAGTTTTTGCGTGCACTGCGCCTGATCCTATGATCGCCAAACATTGAGGTCCTAGGGATCTAGTTTAGCAAATGACACTGCTTACCATGCACTGTTCAAAATTTTGAAACCCAATCTCACCAGCCCAGCCAAGCCTTGCATTTCTACTGGTCGCTTTAGTATCACATGCTCTTAGGAGACGAATGAATTTGTAAATGGAAAGCCCTCCCAACCAACCGTTCGTGTAGCTCTGTTGTTTTGATGTGGTGGCATATTCCTAAAAAAGAAAGGGATAGAAGAACAGTCAAACACCTTTCTATCATTTGTGGTGCCTGGAACTCACATCAGATCATTACTCATAGTTTACCATGCTAAAATACTAGACAAGAACTTGTCCTAGATAAGTGACCCAGATTTCCCCGTCCCGAGAGGTCAATCAAAGCAGAGACTGTTAGCCGAACCTGACTCTCCCCTTACCATCGGACATCCTTACCCATTGGTTTTAGCCATCACAGCTCCTTTCTTGAAATTAATAAGTTTACTCAAAGCTTGCCATTCCTACCAAACTTCACCAGGTGCAAGATTGAGCAAGACTACGAAGTCTATTTTGATAATCCCTTTATTTTATTGTCAGAAATATTCACTGATTTTTTCTGTTTACCTTCCCTATGCTGGGTGTAAGGCGCAACATTTAGGCGCATAACTAAAGATAGATAACCTTATTGTTAGTTGGTTCTGTTATGATTAAGCGCCGGTCATCCAAGACAGGTTACCGACCCAGATTTTACCGTCGCGAGAGGTCAGCTAAAATGGACTATCCCCCTACCCCAATACAGCCCTTACCAAGATAACCTTACGGATTGGTTCAAACATCACAGTTCCTGCTCACGATCAATTTTGTGTTCAGAGTCCATCAGACGATTTATGACAGTCATTTGTTGAAAGGAGCCTTCTTTATGCGCAGTTATCACTGCGCTCATCACATCGCTACAGCGACAGCTCCTTTTCTTTCCTCTTTGCCACAATAATTAAAATTTAGAGCCGGAAAATGCCGTTCTATTTGAATCATTCACCTTGTCGTCATCGCTGTTTGTCAAGTCGGGGCCGCTGTCAGTCCCGCCTTCCGACGGGTATTTAGACTGGCTGCTGCACCGTCTCCAACGAACATTTCCATTCGCTTAGCCAGTTTTACTTTGCTTTTCCATCTGTCCTTTCGGGATTGTAATACACTATTAAGATGAGATGATATCCAGGCAGCATGAATTCGTCGCAGGGGTACCTTTTAAGGGTTCGTTTTTAAGATGTTACTGGTCGTGTTGTTCGCCGTTCTCCTGCCATCAGTGACGGCTCAGTGCTCGTTCAGCGGTGGAGATGTCAGTGCTCGCTGGCAGGTAGGTATTTATTTGTGGTTGTTGTCACAGAGCCGTAAAAATGCTCAAAAAAGTAAAATATACATTTTCACCGACATTTCACATAATTAGTAGCGAAGTTTTTCGAATGCTTCTTCGAGAAAAGCTTGAAGGCTTGGTGCTATCGGAATATCCGGGGACATCTAGTAAGAAGCCCAGCAGAGTAGTGGGAACTTCGGGGGAGAATAAAATGCTCATATGCACACTGGAGTCTCCTTCCATATTCTCCTCAGATTCCTGCATTGACCAAACAAGGAGATTTCTAATGCCAATATCTCAAGTGCCCTTATCTTGCGGTACGCTCGAAATTTTGAAATATAATTAATCTTGTTTTTAACGGGGTTCAGTTTTTCTAGAAGTTCTAGTTCTTCGGGAAAAATCGAAGCCATTTTCAGGTGTCCAATAACGAGCTGACTGTGGAATTTGTGAACAAGAAGATCGGTAACAATCAATGGACAGGTATCGGCTTTGGCCCTGGCATGGTGAGTACATACAGTACTAATCTTCGAATAATAGAAATAGGGATAAGTTTCTCTGTCAACAGGAGGGAACTTTAGGTGCACGTTTGCCGCTCATACTTACTCCCAGCGATCGACCAGTCCAACATTTATTCAAAAATGACCAAAAATTTGGTATAGGGGGTGGGAGAGTTGTGAAAACTGAAGATTCAGAAACGGGACGTGGGGGAAAAATTGCGATAGGTCGCTTCTCCCAGGTTTCACAAGATTTTCAGGACAAGATGAGTAATACGCAGACTCCTTAGGCATGTCTATTGTGTTGAAGTTTGTTACTAAGTAGTAGCTAGCTGGTTTGATGGTTGATATATTATATACTAAAAGATATGGGCGGCAGTGGTGCAGTGGCAAGTGGTGCTGCTTACTATGTTCACGGTAAGAGGTCAAATCCCAGATCGAATTTCGCGCAGTCTAACCAAGCTTCCAACCCTTCATTATATTTGGTTAATTTTGGTGCTATTAGTTTCTGAAATCAGAAAAATACTGCTCTTTTGAATCGGCATTCTCCCTTCATTGTCATTCTTTAAGCCATATCAGATTAAATGCTGTAAGCTTTAGTGGAAGGTAGGATGCATGGCGCATTCAAAAAAGTGATTTGTCAATCTGTAATTTTCGATCCTTTATCCTTTTATGTATTATGCTTAGGAATGAAACCTAAACCATCAGGGATTACCCTCTTGATCGTGCAGAGAGAATCTCAAAACTGCGCCAAGGTCATCCGCCAAACAAGAAAAATTGCAATGAATCATTGGACGCATGTGGTGTCAGACGCACTTTCACACGTAAATAAAAACAACGTTCAAGGAAGGATTTTGAAAATGTAAAAAGAGAAAGTGAAATGAGACTAAAAATACCGGGGTATATGATTGTACGTCGTTCTATACACTTCCTACGCCACTGTGTTCTTGGCCATTCATGCGTAAATGGTACTGTTTTGCTTCTTGAAGGCGGTTTACGATGAAAGTGCCAGCCATTGTTAATGTGGTAGTTGGATTATGGTTGAACAAGATGTTTCTAGTACCAAGAACGGAACCTTTAATGGCCTGTTGATTGGCATTGACGCGCTCTCATCTGTGTTGAACTATTTTACGCTAAACGTTGCTGACACGGCCTAGAGGACTTTGAGGCACGAGACGGAAAACGAAAGGGCGGGAGGGTTTCACTGCGGCTAGTTGGCGCGCAATTTTGGACCGCATAGGAAGGCTATGCCTTAGGTTGGCAAGGGCCATATCATTTATTTGAATAGGTTATCGTGCGCACTTCTAGAAATCGCCTGTATCTCTATATAGGTAAGCTCCTCTTTCTTCGACCTTCGTGACTCATTAATGGAATCTCTTTAATTCTCATGCTGACAGAGAATGAGTATATGAATCTCACGCTCTATTTTCAAGACTTTTCAGTGATAGGTATGGTGGAGTGTAGCCTTTGCACGAGAAAGAAGGAATGGTCCCTAAGATGGCAGACTGCACCGACTTAACGGCAACAATTTCGCAAAAAGATCCATAATGCATAAGAGCATCTTACGCAAGGATTAGGCACCTTGTAAGGCAACGTGCTGCCGTTTACGAACCACTGCAATGAGGAATGCGCTTTCGTACTCAGAAAATTAGCTTCCCCCGGGATTTTCAACGAATATTTTTGTCTGTTTTCAAAGGCGATCCACTTCACTCTTATAATTACATTTGAAGAAAAGAAAGGAAACCATTGTAATAATTGTTATTGTGTTGGTACCGGCATCGCGCATTGTGGGTAGCTTGAACTTAATGGAGGAAAGGCCCATTGAGTGCTGACTTCGAAAAATCGTATTACAGGGGGGGGGGGCAAAAGGACATTTTGTTCTTTTGTTTTTTTTCCAACATTTTGGCACTTCGGCCTTTTTTCTTCGCAGAGATTGCCGTCGTTGACGGAAGTTCCTCAGCAAAATATTCCCTAAATGTCCCTCTATAAGTACACGCAGGCCCTCCTTCACTACCCTCACCGTCTTCAGAATATGACGTCATCTGTCACCGTCGTCGAGCTCAGGGAGGCCTACAGTAACTGCTTCAGCCTGAAGCTCTTACAATTTCTTGGATAAACGTAATAAATTCGATTCAACGTGGGACGAGTTTCTAGGGACATTAGCTCTAACTATGCAAACCCCCTCGGCCCCGTCGTAACGGTACACGATCAGTCGAGAACCCCATTGAGCTCGACCAGAGCACCATGTTTCCGGGGCAAACTTTTCTGATGCCGTCCACGTAGATGGCCACTATGAAGATTTTCTTATGAAATGAAATGCGCTCTTCAATTCTAAGTTGGGAGCACACGCTTTGAGCTGAGCAAAGTGTGATTAAACCCATTTGAGTCTGGAGACAAAATGTGTCTTTTTTATTGCTCTGTATATCAAGCGAACTCGCAAGTAGAATGAAATTCAATAGACACTCTCGTTGATTAGTCAAAAATTGCTTTTCCATCTTTCGATAGAAGTTTCCTATGGATTTTGGTAGAAAAGAAGTGGAGCAGCATTTTGAGTGGAAACTTTCCTGCGAGCAGTTCTTGCAGTTGCATCTGAGACTCAAGCTTAGAAATTGCTATAACTTCTATAAGTTCCAAGTTGTTGTAATCATACGGTTTTTACAACAGCTGGCTGACCTCCACAACTACTTGACTTCTTCCGAACAGTGCGCTATGAGGAAAGCCTTGCTCTCATCATTTTGTGACTGGCTCAAAAAGCACATTAGCAGCCGGCATAAAGTCAAAATAAGAACCTGAAAACTGTGAGGACTGGTTTCTCTATAGAATGAATGAGGCTTAGTCGGAGGCTTCGGAAGTCCTCTGCACTGATTTTTTCTAATGCTATAATATAGAGTACGTATAGAATCTCTCGTTTTGGTGCCAGCGCTCTTCGTTGAAACTGCAATGTCGGCGATCTTTACCTCTTAGTCACATCCCGTTAAGGTCCGCATAAATGAGAGTTGCAGGCAAATTATGTCCTCAGTATCAAATGACTTTGTGGGGCAAGAACCTACGTACAACTCGGTGTTTTTATCCTCCCACGCAAGTCTGGTGCCAATTAACCCGGGAGTGAGAGGTTTTAGACGAACCATCTTGGCTATTTCGTCTTTAAAGGTTTCTTTCTTAATTGGTTGGCCCGGACGAAAGACCTAGCTTCGAATCCCGAACCGCGCGCGTTGCAAGCAGCTTCACTGCCCACCACACCACTTCCGCAAGAACATCAAACGAACTATCTGATGATGATCTTTCCATAAAGCCATCCTGTTCATCAAAGTATTGAGCTGCTGCAAGTTTGCAACTTTCGCAACTTCAGTTTTTCCACACATAGTTGACGATATAACCGAACAAAACCCATATCATTTCAGTAGCAATAAATCGAAGGGCGCTATCACAAGATACGGGTGCATTATGGTGGCAATGCATTAGAAACAGCGTGAAACATCTCTTTTTTGTTAAGAACGGGACAATGGTCTTGGCAAAGAAAGAGAGAGCTCAGAGTTCGTAATCAACTTTCAGTTTTCCTCCAAGTTCCTCCCCAGTCGTAGTCCTAGAGAATGCGCCCGTATCTTGCGATAGCACCTAACAAAGTATCCTCTTCGAGCGTAAACCAGCTCCTGAAGCTTCATGGCTCCACGGCTGTAGAACGCTTATCGTCATATGTGAAGCTTTCCAAACTTTTCCTAGCTTCACAGTTTCAAAGCGTTACCCTGGTTTTCAAAATTATCGCAATGATGAAGCAAATGGAAGTTTGAAGAAGGCAAATTCAAAGTAGTAAATGTTCATGTTTGATGACTGGATGGATCTGCTCTTGTCTCATTTCCGCCTTATTGTTAGAGCAAGTTATGTGAAACTGTCGATATGTAGTGCTTGGGAGAAAGGAGAAGACCCACAGTATGATGACGTTAAAAAATGACAAAAATTAGCATAGAATAAGGATTGAAATAGCGAAATCCTCAAAGCCTCCGCATTAATCCAACGCTTTTGCGCTTTGTTTCGATAGTAGACTACTTCTGGACTCAGTAACCCGTGACTTCGACCTAGTTGCAACGAGTTCATAGCCGATCCATTTAAATGGACCACAAGAATGAACAGAATTTGCTCGCTGAAATTTAAAGCCACTGAGTTTTGTTGAGTTTTTTTTTCGAGACGGCGCTTATGTTCGCTGTGGGAGGGGCATCGAAAACAGGGCCGATGGAAGCGATTTTGTACTGAGCCTAGGGATGGGAAGAAGCGCCAGGGAGAACATTCATTGATGGCTCACATCCTTGCCCATAATCCCCTCCCTTTCTCAATCTTAGAAGGGCAAGGGGTTCTGGCGTCCTCCCGCTAGTTACCAGCAGGGTCAACCGTCACGTTCGAACATTTTCGGGATTTTTGCGACCCCCCCCTCTCGAGGGGTCCAGTTGCGACCCCCACCAATACACAGTTGCGACCCCCAATACAACCAGCCTTCCCCCACCGCGACCTCTCCCTCTTCTATAGTATTTGATTCTGAGACCAGTTGACACAGCCCAAAACCTACCTAAAACTCCGAAACTCCGCCCACTTTTTCCCCAAAAATAGCCGTCGAGCGGGGGGGGCTCAATGCGACCCCTCTCCCCCTCCCAGAACCCACAATGCGACCAAAGCTCAATGGGACCCCTCTCCCCCTCCCAGAACCAATTGCGACCCTCCGTTCGAACAGTTCGAACGGACGGTTGACCCTGATTACAAGTGCGGTGAATGGCTTATTTACTTGAATGTCCCCCCCCCCACTTCCCAACGACATGAGCGCCTTCAGAGACTTTCCTTGGCGACCAATAAAAACAGCCTCAATGGATACCCTCAAGCTAATAAACTTCGGATATATTGCTGTTTAAGGACAATCTCGAAGTGGTGCTTGTGAAAATCCAAGACAATAAACCGTCACTGGTCACCGGCTACACAAAAGGCTACGCTGCTCCAAAAGGAGGACTCCTCCCAACGTTGCACCAAAATTGCTCAGTTTCAACAGTAGGTTTTTCAAAAATTCTCTGGATTCATTCAAGTGCTGTGAAGATATTGAGGAGAGAATGTCTTCAGCCAATCAACTGACAATGCGCTTACTCGACCACTGGCAGCAAAACGGAGCAGACAAGCATCGCTGGAGGAGTGCCAAAAGTGGAACGTTGAAGTCTCTTGGAGCTTTTCTATGCATGCAAGTCACCCCAACCTGTTCATCCTTTCTACATGTTCTTCCCGCATGTCCACGGTTTTCAGTTTGTAAAAGAAGGCCCATTGGAAGACGGCAAATTCGGTGCACATACGGCTACGCCGGTTTCGATGAAGGTCTGCCCAAAGGACTGTACGAAACGCATCATTCACGACTAATTGCTCAGCAACCACGACCGGTCCGACTACTTGCTCCAGCGCCACAAGCTTCGCCAAAAAACCTACTTGTCATGTTACGTGTGATTATTAGTAATGAAGGTGTTTATAGTAGTTTTTCAGCAGCTCTGACTTCCCGAACCAGCCCACTAATCGCACGAACGTCATTAACAACTTATTATTAGGCTGACATTGTCATGCACTATTGTGCGATACGACCCTTGACTGCTATAAACTACCCAACTAGCCTTTTTGACTGCATGGACAAAGTCGTGTCTTTCCTCGTAAAAAACGCTGCATGAAATAGAATCTTTGCCCTCTTCATGGCTGCGTTCTTCGCAAACCGGTATGGCTATGGTACTTCCTTTATAGAATGCCATAAATTCAAACATTAGCTACGGTTCCACACCTGTAAAGTTTACCTTGAGACCAGAGTCAATCGTTTGGACAGTCTGAACGAAGTTCATATCTGCGATTTGGAAGGGGGTCGTATGTGGGGCTAACCAAGGTTGACCACCGCTTCAAAACGTTCAAAGGTAGGGTTTCATTTCATAGATGTTGAAGGGCTCGTGGAAGAGGAAGGTCGTTTTTCTAAGGAATGTAACAAAATCTTCACGAAAAAAGTGAGAAATGGCATTCAGAGCATTTGCCGTTTATCGGCCTGAGGGAAAAGTGGGTGCGGAGTTGAAGCGCGTAAGGTGGTCTCAGGCTCAATGCTATAGAAATGGCCATACATGAGTGTGGAAGTCGGGGTTGGTGAGCGGGCTGTCTAGGGAATCTCCTTACCACGATGATGGTGGTGATGTGGGGTCGTATCGAGATCTTCCTAAGCGGGAGGTAAAAAGTGCGACGGGTGACCTCTCTTGGGCTAATCCATGGAGAGAGAAGGAAAGAGGAGC
>MU903915.1:0-10921 GCA_036418205.1 Ostertagia ostertagi | reverse complement strand
ATTTATAAAAACAAAACCATTATTACCTGACATCGAGGAAAAAATTCGCAATTGAGAAATTTCGTCCAGTCTCTGAGCGGTAGTTGTTTTTGTAGCCCTCAAAAGCACGATGTTTCTCATCAAGCTCATCGCGCTCGACGTGATCATTGAAGGAGGCCAGAAGATAGAGCAGGACATTTTTGCTCATATTATATCCTAAATTCTGCTGGTGAAATCTTTCACTAGAACAGGTGTAGAACACTACCTATTACTCGAGACATTTGAATCGGTTCGTGCTTGCAAATGGTGATGTCGGGGAAGGAAACGCCGTCCGATGCCACGATGGTCTTCACTTGGAACAACGTGGGCTTCGAGTGATATCCAAGTAGAAGGTAGCCGCTCTGAAATTCCGAAGAAGGCGCTCAGTCAAAGAAGAACCAAAAAACTTTCGAATTTGAATTTGAGATCTTTCCACTTCTGAAGTTCCAAAAATACAAGCCACGATTAGATTCAATGGTTCAAACACTCCCGTAAATGAGGCTGCCAGCTTACAATAGCAGAGTTGAGGCCAGTTGACTTGATGGGGCCAGAGGCTTAAGGAAGAAACCAACGCACGCTCGATACATAGCATGCCCATCGTTGCAGCTCTGCGTATCGCTCTCTGTGGCGCTTCTTTGACTCCATCCCTTACTCTCCCATTTGGGTGCCATGCCCAACATTTGTCAAGTCAAGAGAGCAGAGGTGGCGGCCGCTCACGCAGTGCGATTTGTGATGACTGTTCAATCAGAGCTGTCACAAACTAGAGACGTCCAATGTACAAAAAAAGCGATCATCGGCTCGACCTTCAAGCTCATCATGAAGACACCGCCCAAACGCTTGGCGATCTTGAAATTAAACGCTTTGGGAGAGGGCGGATGGAGATGTTGCTGGCGCCCATGCGAGGAGCTCGCTATGAATGGATCTTTCACAACGACTACATTTTCAGGATGAGATTTCTATGAGTAAGCAATCCAAACGAACAGTTGCCAAAAAGCCGAATTACAAAGTAAAGAGTATGCATGTCAAGGAAACTTACATGAATCATAAACAGCGAGAGGCAGGACAGCACCACTACACACCAGAATATCCGGGAAGGCCAAGTGTTCGAGTTGTAAATGCGAACAAGACCATGATATGTGGTGAGTCCCGAGAATTCCTTAATGTAATCACAATAATAATATTTACCGAGGCAAGATATCACCAAGTTGTTTTCTCTGCTCTGCCTGCCTGCCATCTATCTCATTCCCTTTGAAGTATAACTGCGAGTGAATAGGGAGTTAAGTGCATATGGTACGATAAACTGGCAGCCGAATAAAGGGCGAAATGCTTACTACAAAGAGAAGCCACTCGGGTGGAGCAGGAAGCGGATCGATATCGCGGACCAAAGGCGGATGCATTTGCTGACCGAGTAAGACCTTAAATGGAAATGTCGCCGTGCAGATCCATAGCTTAGACCACCTGCCTCTAGAGAGCTCGGGGGCTATGCCGCTGGCTTTCATGGCGGAAACGAAGCGGCAAGGAAAAATGTTTACTCGAAACCATATTTCAGCACAATCACTAAATTCTGAACTGGATTTATTCACTCAACCAGGACTCATTTTCAAAAGGTAAACAACTTTCGACAAAACTCCTTTTCTAGAGCATACACTATGCTCTTACTCTAGGTCGCGATATTCTTGCAGCAAGGGCGGTGGTCCCTTTGGAAATGTGCCAGTTCAGATGTTTAGCCAGGTTTGTTCAGTCGTACCGCACAGTTATGTATCAAATCATCCAAATTTCCTCTGCATAGGTCGCTGAATCATCCAAAGCGAGAATCAACGGGACAGGATCAAAGAAGGTCCCATTTCGAGGGGTTTCGGATCGCTTCCGATTTGGCTCAACTGGCTTTAATCATAAAAATGAAAGACATGGCATGACAGGCACAGGCAGCAAAAGCAAGCAACAACCACTACCTTAGTTTCATAGTCGTAAATGTGTAGATAGATACGTTCTCCGGCGCAAGTGGACTCGCCATCACCGTTTGCACTCATTGATTCCTTTGGAGTCAGGTAGGATTTTTTTCGTAAGTTTGTCTCACAGTTATCAAACCTTACAGCATTACCACTTTCGAACAGCGATCTTCTCTTTCAGACTGATCAAATTTCTGCCACTTGGAGGACCAACAGATGCATGCGCTCACTTCCTGCAAAGTCATGTTTACTCAGATCCTGCAAAGCCAGAGTATCAGATCACGGACAGTGGGAGCGAGGTTCAACCGTTCATTATTTACCCTTTACTGCCCCGCTAAAGAATTGACGCGGATTTTGATCGAATCGTCACGACTGTAGATTTGGCTAAAAATTCTGGGGTGATTCGACCCACAGAACGAGAATATCACGCCGGCTTAGCTGGACAACGCTTGGCGCCCGCGCCACAGGCGCCGGTCGCTATCACAACAGTTTTGCGCGGGCGCCCGTAGCGCAGGCTACAGGCTCACTCGCAACGACTAATGTGATATTCATGTTCTGCGGGTCAAAGTACCTCTGAAGACAAGCTTTCCAGCGAAATTTGGTGATGCCGAAATGTTCTGACGCCTTACTGGGCGTCGGCGTTAGGCTGCTTTCATAGTTCGCATCGGTGCGGTCGGTGCCGACGGCGCCGACGGCGCCGACCGCACCGACAGTGTGAAGAGCGTCAATACGCACTCTGGCGCATGACGCGAACGTTGGGCGCAGATCGCGCGCTCCGATCGATAATCCTGGTTTTGGTGTATTTCTTGTGCTTTTCGATGTTTTTTTTCGCGCGTTTTTTCGTTTTTTTTTTTTAATTCGTGTGTTTCCTGTTCATACTTATTCTTTTATGGGCGCAATGTGGCTCGGGGGGGGGGGGAAGTCGGTGCGCGGCTCAGCGATGTAGTGTAACTCGAACATTCCAGCTTTTCACGGGACATTTCAGCTTCTCACGCATGCTAAGTGACTGCCCTCACCCCCCCTTGAATTGGCCACACCCCCTGGCTTGCGAGTTTCCTGTTGCCACAACGCCCCGCGCGACGGCTGTCCCCCCCCCTCCGAGCCACATTGCGCCCTTTTTTATGACTGATTAATACTTTCCAGTTGTTCCGCGGGCGAGCGACGTCGTGAACCCGTCGCACAACTCCGGGTGGATGTGGCCATACCGGGTGTGTTGGTCGTAAGCAATTTGGTTTTGGTGCTAACTTAGTTGGGGGGGGGGGGCACGCGGCGGCGCGGCAGTCTGCTCACCTGGGCTCTCTCGAGCGAGACAGTGTAAACTCGAACATTCCAGCTTTTCACGCATGTCAAGTGACTGCCCCCACCCCCCACCCCCTAGACTGGCTACACTCCCCCTGGCCCACGGATTTCCGAACATGCCAGGCGAGCAGACTGCCGCGCCGCCGCGTGCCCCCCCCCAACTAAGTTAGCACACCCAATTTTGTTTATTCATATGAAGTGAGTGCAAAAAACATCGAAAAAATACAAGAAATACACCAAAACCAAGATTATCGACCGGAGCGCCCCATCTGCGCCCAGCGCACGCGTCATGCGCCAGAGCGCGTGTTGACGCTCTTCACACTGTCGGTGCGGTCGGCGCCGTCGGCGCCCGTCGGCACCGTCGGCACCGACCGCACCGATGCGAACTATGAAAGCAGCCTTATAAGCACGAGCGCCAGGTGGTTCTTGCGCGTAAACACATGTGATATTCGTGTTCTTACGGGTCGAATTACCCTTGAGGCAGTTTAGCCAAATCCACAGTCAATGACCAATTTCGATAAAAAAACCCGGCTCTTCTCGAGCAGTGGGGCAGTAAAGGGTAAATAGTGTCGTTCAATTGTGTTGATATCAAATTTTCACGACCCCTCAGTAGAGCGACCTCATACTCAATTGTGTCGACAGCATCCGTCCTCACACTTCCACCAAGCATGGCATTGAACGGAGGAGGAGGGAGGAGGGTAGGGGCAAATACATAATTAGGGTGTTGAAAAAAAGGATAAAGCATTTGCCGTTGATCAATCCCTTTGGGATGCGGCACGCATTCTACTTCCATTTGTACATTCGTAGTGGCGTTTGAATGCGATGTGGCCTATACAATGACTTGCGGGGGCCAGCCGATGTTCAAGTCAGTGTTTTTATCCTCCCAGACAAGTCTGGTACCAATTAACCGACCCCGGAGGGATGGAAGGCTTGGTTGGCCGGGCGACTCACGACCCAGGATTTGATCCCCAGACCGCTCGCGCGGTGTAAGCGCACCATGGTGCACCACATTTAATCAGGGGGTTGCACTAGGTAATTTCCTGTTTCGCTTAGTTATGTATGTGGCAATCACCTGGCACGAAGAAGATTGAACTGTCGTTCACATTATTCATACCTTAAGTACATTATTCCTCACCAAATTACTGCCATTAAATTTGTTCCTCCATCTGTGCAATTTTTTGAAAGAATAAAAAAGTGGCGAGTGATGCACCTGAGGAGATGATTATCGCGATTCGAGAAAAGAACTGCTAGAGAACATCCACGGCTTCTACAGACACGTGAACGCTCTTCAGCGTAAAATGATTTAGAATTTGAATTCAAAAAAAAAAGGTTAAAGGAAGCATTGTTTACATTTTTCGTGCAATGCGTGGAGCTGCAGGTATTTCTCATCCAATAGACTTAGAACCGAGTGAAAAGTTTCTTCGAGTGAACAGCAGTCAGCAGTAATAATATCCAACCAATTTCACTGAGGGAAAATGGCAATCTGTTCCCAAAAATCGCCGAAGGTTGTTTTTTTTTTTACCATAGTTTCGCTACCACCGGACCCCCACAAAAGATGATATGATTGTAAAACATATGTAGAACACTAACAGAAATGGAATAAAGGGGTTTTCCAGTACTAGCCTATTCCATGGACCTTTTCTGTCATCCACGTGCCTAAAAGCAGCGCAAAAGAGGAAGTTCACGATGTCTGGTTTTTGGAAACGCCAAATTTTGGGTAGTTGAAAATGTGGCGTCATAGAAAAAAGTCGAAACCCGGTTCCTGCAGAATGTAAACTTGAGCGTTATCGCATTATACGGGGCATTGTGAGGGCAATGCATTTAATACCGAATAAAACATGCTTTTTTTGATAGAAACTGGACTGAGCTTTATTCGAGGAGGCGAGACTCTGGAATGTGTGAGCCATTTCATTTTCCCTGGAGCTCCTGCTCGTCCTAGGCTTAATCCTAGAGGATGCTCCCGTATATTGCGATAGCGCCCATTTGATTTGATTAGTGTGGCTTGAGTAATTTCGCCAAAAATGCTCAAAATGCTAAAAAAAAACAGAAGTAAGATGTGACCGCCTTATACAGGCATGCAATCTAACTGTTCTAATACATACGTGTATTCCGCAATTTTCCTTTCAAAAACCATCTCCCTCTAAAAACCCCTAAACGACCCTATCCAAAAATCCTCAGTATGCCCTTCTCAGACAGATGGTCTCAGTGAAGGCTACGCTGAAGGAAAGCATCACTGGTGGGTGTGCAGATCGAGCAGCAGCTCCACTAGGCACTACATCACTTCGTAATGATGCGCATTTTAGCCTAAAGAAAGGCTAAGATGACAGGAACTCGTCTAGGGGTCGAAGGAATGGAAGCAGGAGAAGCACTGAAGCTCAGAATTTTTTTCCAACATAAAGAGAATTTACCAGCTAGATCTCGGAATAATGGATGCAAACACAAATTTTGCCGTGAAGAAGTTGACCGATCAAAGGACACGAATGGAACATGCCAACGCTGAAGAACAGTTAAAAGTTGCACTCGGAGGCCCATTCTTTCAAGGAACTTGAGAACAAATTGTGAGAAATTGGAACAATTATAAGAAAGGCGGACTTGTGGTCGTTTTGCAGGGAACGAGCACTTACGGAGAAGGAATGATGCAGGCGGAACTTTGTCTAGCGCGGCGCTTATCGCGTTGCTTTATGATCAGCGCACTAACTGGACAAGATATGATGAGCCCCTCTATTTACCTATTATATTGACCAATTAAACCGCTCAAAAAAGAATTTAATCGAATTCACGTCAGTCGGAAAAGCAAGCAGTTGGTCTAGCGACATAGTTATCAATAAATTTTCTTTGAATTTTTGTGCTAAATTTTTCGAGAATACAACCTTCCACCCATGGCCTTCATGATTACGTCCCTTCGCTGTTTTGCCTCGAACCTTCGCGGTTATTTTTGGATCCGAGGATATCCACTGAAAAGCGTGTAATAGGAGACACCGCCATGGGCTGCCACCTCCTCATCATGCCCCATCTGCTACGGCTTTCTCCTACAAACATGCAATGACATTCCCCTCCATCGTTTTGTACACATACACAGGGGCAAAAACTGCCAAGTATCAAAAGCGCTGACCACGTGGGCGGGGTCTGCGCCACGCCCCTGCAGTGGTCCCATTGGTCAGCTTCACTTTCTCTCTACTCTTTCGATTTTTTCTACAGTCGAAAGAACTCTGACAGCTGATCTCTGTCATGCTATTGTCAACTCTTCACGTCTGCGTTGGTCGCACCGACGAGAGGACAAGTAGCAACAGTGGACAAAAAAGGATACAGCAGCTGCGGTTCTTTGATCAGCGGCATGCTCTCAATTTGTAGGAAAACTCCATCCGTCATCTTTTTGACGCCTGCACAATCGACGCATCGAGCAACTGCTTGCTGGGTGTGTTAAACGAGGGGCTGAGCGGCGAGCGTTTGTTACAGCCCGCAAACAGTCGTGCAGATGCGTTTGTACAGCCAATTTTCTGTTCATTTTTGTGGAGCGACATCTTCCGACATTCGGGCATTTGCTCCGCCTAATCCACTCTCGCCTATTTTTTGCTTTATGAGAAAGTTCCAAAATCTCATTAGAAATCAATGAATTGTTTGGCCTTCACCGTGGTCGGCTATTATCTTTCTTGTTTCATCCACATCTATCTTTTACTATGCTTAAAGCGCTAAAGTCGATGTGCCTGTCACAAAATTCGTCGCTACCTTAGGGTTATCTCGTTCAAACATTTATAGAGGTCGGGTGAAGCTCATAGATGTACGAAGCAGACATGAACCATACGAAGACCTCGGTACCCCAAGGGGAAAACGGCGCTATCGCGAGATACGGGGAGATCCTCTACGACTAAGCGAGGGGGCAATAATTTCACGGAAAATGGAAATTGCTCACGCACTCTCAAAAGCTTAGTTTCTTTTCTGACGTAAAGGAGATATTTTATGCGGTTTCGAATACATTGTCCCCCAATGCCTCCGTATCTTGCGGTAGCCGCGCAGAAACTCCTGATTCTGTAAAGAAAGAACCGTAAAACAGTTGGATAAGGATGAGCAGTAGGTTATGGGCTGATGAAATTCAACTATCCAACCCAAGTTGGGAGGGGCATGCTGTGACTACTGAATAAGATCTCTACTGTATTCTAAAACTGCCTTGAAAGTCAGGAAAAAAATCGCTTGAAGAAGAGCTGAAGGGGCGTGACAGTTCGTGGTTAAAGTGGTGGAAACCCTTCCGGAAAGAACGCGCGCCGCAACTGCGGATATAGTTATGCTACTCATGAATCCACTGTTTGACATCTTTACAGGGAAATGCTTTTCAAGTTTCCCATGGAACTATGAATGGAGACTAGGATGAATCAATAGAGTAATGAATGCTAGTTACAAATATTGAGACCAAAACTGCTACGTGAACATTCCAAGCAAATCGTGGGCGGTCAAAGTTCAACAAGGAATGGCGTCAGTCAAGGAGGGCGAGCTAATCTAACACGCATCGGCGTTTTTCTTGAAACAGTTAGCTATAGAGGGGTAAACAGATAGCCTGGTCAGAATATGACATTCATTTTCGAGACAGAGGCGATCTGGTGCCAGTTTGGTGCCTCAACTCACTTTTTTAGTCCATTTCATGCCAACATGGACCGCTCACAACTTGCCTAGAAAAGCGTAGCATTGGTCTACAACCTGTTAATAGTATTTAGTTGCCTGCCGATTTGCCTGGGTCTCCATCCAATGTTCCATAGAAATTTTGAAGCATACCTGGTTAGAACGCAGCAATGGATGAAAACTAGCCATAAGAGGACGCTCAAGTGCTCAGGGTGGTCGGAATGTGCGTAGAAATTAGCAGAGGTGAAATCATCGATATACACAATGTGATTTCGACGTATGTATGTGGTTCGGAAGTAAGGAGAAAGTGAATGAGTGCCAGCAAAGAAGAAAAGGTTGAACATCCACGCTAATGCACGAAAGTGAAAGTACTTGTGTGGTTGGTCCAGGAAAGCAGGAAATCGCTTAAAACCTCTAACTTACTTTGCGCGCTGATCACAGGGCGGGGTTTGCACCTGTTCCGCGAACCATACTTTAGTTTCTCCTAATGCGAACGACTATATAAATACAACCATTTTTCGGAGCGCAGTTATCACCACGTATTTGATGGCCTTCTACAGCATTTCATCCATTGGCGGCGCTTCAGCGAGTTTTTATAGACGAGGACGCATTAGCTGATATAAGGCAATGCTCGGTCACAGTAATTTGTGAAGATCAGGAGCCAGCTAAGAAAATGAATGCTATGCACACGAAGTAGGACCGAACAGCTTAAAGCAGGGACAGGAATCAACTGATATGGTGATTCCACTCGAAAATGAAATTAGGGATGGAGGTGGACGGCGGGAAGTGGAGAAAAAAGGTGAGGAAAAATATGGACCTCTTTCTACGCTGCGGAGAAGTCTAATTGTAAGAAAGTAAACAGCCACCCAACCAGGATAGCCAAACTGAAGCGCTGAGATGCGCAAGAAGTCCTGTCAGAGACTAAGCAGTGTCAACATAGTACAGATTATCCATGCGAAATGGCGAAGTGGGCGGGTGGAACAGAACCTTCTAGCGGATGATGATTCTAATCTTATTGCCTAGCAACACGTTTAGCAGAAGCAAAATGTGGCGAACAACTGCAGTGAAGACTCAGCACGGAGGAGGAACTTCTGAAGGCCAACCCTTGCATCACAAAGATGAGATTAAAAGGCATTCCATTAATCAAGGTAGAAGTGGTGAATGATACCCGGATGAAGAAAAAAAAAACAGGAAAAACGGCAAACCCGAGAGACGGGATACCCTTCCAGCTTTTCATTTCCGCATCGGGGCGAGTCTCATCGGTACTGACGCCATTAGCGCGCTCTGCGTTGCTGCTAAAGCCGCGGAGTCCGCGACAAGAGCCCGACGGCAAGGGTTAGCCAGTCGGTGAGAAGGCGGCGACGCCAGCGGTGCGGGTACAGTTATATGCTTGGGTGCGGGGCACTTGCTCGTCGATAACGCGCAACCATCGCATCATAAGGGAACTGTCCGCGCTTTGGCTTGGTTATTCCCGCATTTCTTCGATTTCCGACCTCTTTAAGAATCATCCCCGAAGAAAAAAAAGCGAAGCAGATCAAATCGGAAATTACAAATAAACGTTTTTGAAGCATTTTAAGGGTATAAGCTAGAGGAGAGGTGACAATGGGCGCCGGGAAAACAGAAAATCTTCAAGATGAGAGAGCATGGAGACCTTTAAGACGGCATAGATTATGCAATATTATAGAAGAGAAGATCGAGTGGACCAGCAGAGCGGATGGACTGGCGTTGGGCGCCTTATGGCGTCGCTTCTAAGCCATATTCCGCCACAGCGGTGCCTCCTATCGCATAGACGGCCCCTGCCCATATTCAGCCAACCCCATTTTGGGTGGTGCTTTCAGTGAGCCAGCATGGAATTCCTATGACCGTATCAATATAAAAGTGGGAGACAGATTCTCATAAAACACTTGACCCAACAAGCCATGTACCAGCAGTTTTTGCCAGACACACGATAAAGCTTACTACAATTCAAGAAAACCACATCGCCTCACCTAACGAAAACTTCTCAATCAGGGCAACTGAATTCTTACTCGAAGTTTGGGCTATTGCACTGCTTCAGAAACCGTGGCTGTTTTGTGAGATTTCAGATGTTAGCATCAATGCAGAAGGCCCTCCTCAAAGCAACGCAATTCTGCGCCTCATGCTAGAGTTCGCAAATATTTACAAGTGAAGAAAAGCAACTCTTCCATCTCTTCATGGGAAGCCCTCCCCACACCTCACCTATAAGACCTAGCCGTTTCTTTTCGATGATGGGGCTCAATCTGAGCAGTCAAATTACGTTACTGCGGTGAGGTTCAGGTAAGCTGTACTACTCGTCGTCCTGGTAATGTTTTAACGACTCTTCCGCTGCTACTCCCATTATTGTTCCAGAGCTGTTACGCATGGCATAAATTATAACGGACATGCCCTTCGTAGAAACCCGCTCATACCAAATGTGTTGACATAGAAAAGAGCAACCCACTGAGGTGAGATAATGCAGTGGCAAGTGGCGCTGCTTACCGCACTCACGATCCGGGTTCAAATCTTAAATCGCGCGCCGTCCAGGCTAACCGAGCTTCTTCGTTCCCTTCGAGAACAGTTAATTGGTTAGGTATCAGGATGCTTGGAATATGGAAATGCTGAGTTGACCATTAGCTGGCCATCACTGTATAGGCCACCAGGTAGCATTCAAAATGCCGCTGCGAATCTGAATGGAAGCAGAACGCGTGGCGCATCCCGAAGGGTGTTGACCTTTATCGTTTTTATCTAGCTTTCAAGCGCATGAATGAATCTACAAGGAAATTGAATCTCATTTCACCATATTTTTAAAGCTCGATCGACGGGCACTTCATCTCTTAAAATTGGTTCAGCTCGTCTAATGGCCCTTCGAGACCGACGCAATTCATAATAATCTGGGGGTGAGACTAAATTTCTTGGCTTCGGCGATTGAGAGCGATCGTCCCGGATCGTAAGATTGCTCGTCGGATGCTCTTTTGAAGGCTTGCGTGATGGCGTTTTCTCTGCAGCTTCGCACAAATGCTGACTAGTGAACCTTTGCTGGAGGCATT
>MU903885.1:0-12482 GCA_036418205.1 Ostertagia ostertagi | reverse complement strand
AAGGGTATGTTTACCTGAGCGACTCGATAGAAAGGATAAAAAAAAATATCGTTCAACGTTTGACTCCAACTGGTGGCTTAGCTCCTATTCCCCGCCAGAACCACGACCTTTTTCATTTGCATAAAGCATCCCAATGCTGTAGCGTATCCTACACCACTATTTATGTTGAAGGCATAGCTGCCAGCAGATAGTGCTGAGACTTCATTTGCCTTAAACATTTGTTAAACCGACTTCAAACCGATTGTAACCTTTTCTTGTTGAGCCAAGTAGGAGTTGCGAAACAAGCTCGTACGACCAATGTTTCACTTCTAAGTTAGTGGCGTTAGATTCAGAGCATTTACAAAAGTTGCATCAGCACGCTAATTGAATGAAAGAGATGATGTTTTATCCAAGAAAGTAAGCTAAACGTGCACATTGTGTTTGCTATAGCAGATGTAGAAGGAACCATCATTAATTTTGCTACCACTACAAAATTTAAGCCTACATAAATCGATTTAATACCATTTTCCTTGTTCACATATAAATTTCAAAGCATGTACCACCACAGAAAAGTACAAAATGGTAATTGTTTTACCACTATGGAGCCGTGAAAACTCTTTCCCACTTCAATGATTGTTTGTGATTGTCTTGTTAACTTTCTTCGAGAGGGATCATCTTTCTTCACGCTACTTAAAGCAACAGTCCAGCAGGGTTTTTCCCTTCGACACTAATGGTATGGAACGATGCGCTAGCCCTAGTCAAGAACATAAAAAGTGTGACTGAACAAAAAACTCACCTTCAAAGTCGCTAGAAAGGGAGCTGAACAGCTTCGAAGTGGGCGTGGTTAACAATCGGCTGCAATCCCCTCAGATTATGAGACGCATGCTCTCATGACAGAACGAGTGCGGCATGCCATTACCACGCAAAGTTGACAACGCACGCTTAGGCCGATGTCAGTTTGCGAATCGAGCGATTCGCAAGCGCCTTACTCTGTATTATCAGGACTATACCGGAGAAAAAAGTGAACCTTATCCCAACAGTCCATAGACGCGCATCCATGACATGCGAAGACCGTTTTTAAGACTTTATTTCAAATCTAAGTTTTTGCTTGATCGTGGTCTGTCGTATCCAACATCGTGATCGATGCGGCGGGCACACTTCACTTCATCGATTAGCAAAAGTGTGTTCACTAGGAAGAACGCGTTCTATGGCGCCCGAAGCGCAAAAATTTCTCGTTCGCAAAACCACGCAGGTCCCACTCATGAAGAACGTGTGACTGGGGTCTGCAGGGCGTGAAATATACCACTGCGAAACGCGGAAAAGTCGATTTCTGTTCTAGCGAACCGCACCCGACAAGCAAGACCACGTCAGATCCCTCCAGCATGCCATTTCTCAAAAAAAAGAACTGCCCTCTAGAATATTCCTTTTTCAATTTACCAGATTACTCAAGTACCGAATGACTCATTTGGATAGACACAGTGTTTAGCAAGCGTAACACAATTTCTAAGTCTGATTTAATTCCACTCACCGCGAGGATGTAATGACGATGACATAAGTGTCTTTTTCCATACAGGCAATTGTTATAAATAGTTTTTGCATCGATTTTTTTCTTCAAATAAATAGTTTTTGCATCCGCGATTTTCTTCAAGCCGCCACACGCAGACAGACATGCTACCAATATCGCATTTTGAGGGTCTATTTTAGACGAACATCGCATATCTCGGTCGTCCTTCGATGCTCCGCATATGACGCACAGCCTCTTCTTAATTATCTGAGTCATCGCGGAGCCCCTGAAGAAAAAGCTTGAGCTTCACAGCTACATCACTCCTATTACACAAGGAATGCAAACGATTCAAATCATTGCGGCGAGCAATGGAATTGTCTACCATTGGGGAACAGTGCAAAATAATCCATAGTACAAGACTTCGGAAATTAGGATAAGCAGGCGACATAAAGACAAGCACTGATTGACAGAGTAGGTTATGTGAAGAGAGTGGTTCAGGATAGAAGGAGAGCAGACTATTCCGCTGAATAAATTAGACATACCTCGAGGTTAAGATATTAGGCTAAACGAGATGGCAGATCAAAGTAGCAGATAAGAAGCGCTCTCCAGCAAAAAGGGCGTAAAGTGAAGTGTTATGTAGCTGCACACACCACACCAAATACTACGCCGGATACGCTGAAAGGTAGAAGGCCATTTTCGAGATCCATGTACCAGATTAACATATAGGTCTATTCCAGCTAGGGTGGGGGCCATCATGATGCAGTTTTTCCAGAAAGCCAGGGTAACTCTGAGCCAGGGGGAGTGTAGCCAGTAGTTGGTCTATGGGTGTGGTTCACGAGGACAGAAAGCGACTTTTCGCGTTTCGCGCGCGAAACATTTTTCGCTGCAGGAACTCAGGTCCACTGATGATCAGCGGTGGACCTGAGGTTCCTGCAGCGAAAAATGTTTCGCGCTGCGAAACGCGAAGAAAAGTCGCTTTCTGTCCTAGTGAACCACACCCGTTAGTCTATGAGGAGGGGGGGGTCTGGTTAACTAGGACAGAAAGCAGCTTTTCGCATTTCGCAGCGCGAAACATTTTCCGCTGCAGGAACCTGACCTTCGTTCAGGGCGTGCCAAGCTTTTTCAAAACGGTTTTTTGCATAATATAGGGACACATGCAAGAACCACAAATCTAGGTCTACGGTTCTCTATGCGTTATAAGGCCGATGTCATAGTTTGCGAATCGAGCGATTCGCTAGCGAATCGCTCGATCCGAGCGTTGCGCCAGCGAATCGAACGATGTACCAGCGAGTCGAACTAGGTACCAGCGACTCAATAGTGGCGGACTGTCACGTGCCACTGTTTTGAAAGGGCGGGGGCTTACGCTTTAAACGGGACCCAACGTTTAAAGCAGCCCCCCGCCACAAACAGTGTCACGTGACAGTTGCGGTCCCGCCACTATTGAGTCGCTGGTACCTAGTTCGACTCGCTGGTACATCGTTCGACTCGCTGGCGCAAAGTTCGATTCGCTGGTGCAACGTTCGATTCGCTGGCGCAACGCTCGGATCGAGCGATTCGCTAGCGAATCGCTCGATTCGCAAACTATGACATCGGCCTATGGCTCTTCTGTACCAAGAGGAGCCGAAAAAAAAAACTTACCTTGAAACTATGTTTCTACGGCTTCATTGTGGGGCATATCGTCAGGTTGACATGATTTCATACAGTGCGTTTCAAAAGTATAAAGCCACCCTTGAATGAAGCTGTTCCAAGTTAGAATGAAGGTTCCGTGATTTGATGAATAGTTTATCGAATTCAGCACGCTCTGAAACTATAGTAAACTTTGTTGTACAAACCACTATAAGCTAGAAACGGTTCCATAAGAAAATTTGAAAAACTCCCCTGTTTCAAAAGTATAAAGCCACCCCGGGCGAGTAGGCAACAGCGGTAAAAATTTTTGTTCCTGTTAACTCATTTGGAGTTCTTTGGCCATAATTAGCACAAACACATTACGTCTTCAATATATCTCGTGGATCTACGTTTTCTTTTGGAAGAGCAAGTTCGTGCGAGGACGTTACATCGAGCTGCCCATTCAAATCGCTCCATTGCTGCTCAACTTGGACGTTCTCAAAGCTGTATCGACATTTCTTTTGAGGAATCCAGCTTATCATGAAAGGAAAGATCCCTGAAAGGTCACGTGTTCTGCTTGAGTATTATATCCGCCATATTAAACGATCCCTTTCCAATTCTACTGCGACCATCAGTCAGATCCGATACGAGCTCTCCCTTTTTGCTTCGAAAAGTTCCATCTGGAGGGTCGCTAACTCTGCTCCAAATATCGTGCGACAATCCATGATGAAGACTCCACGTCCGGAACAGCATCACAAAGCACCTCGTCTCGAACTCGCCCGGAGGAACATGCGAACGAGTTGGGGTTCGGTAGGTGATTCTACGGGGGTAGGGAGACACTTTCATCATGACGTTTAGTTAATGGCTTGTAGTGTTCAGTTCATTTTCTGTGGTTGAAAGAACTTCAACTTAGACGGGCCGGATGGTCATCACAGATTCTGGAGAGATTTTAGCAAAGATCCGCTGGTATTTAGCAGGAGAGACTTCGGTGGTGGCGCATAGATGGTCTGAGCTGCATTCTACAGCGATGCTGTGCTCCCTCTGTCTTTCGTCTCGTGTCAAATGGACCCCAGTGAGAATCAGGATGCTTTTCTTAATGATCTTCTCTCGTTTCTGTGTGGAAGTCGTCGGCAAAACTTCATCTTTATGCACGATTACGCCACCATCCATCGCAGCCGGTCCACTCAACACCGGGTTTACGTCAACAAAATCAGTGTACTGGAATGGCCTGCTAGCAGCCTAGATCCAAATCCAATAAAAAACACCTGGGGTATCATTGTCCGACAGATATACGCGTATGGAAAGCAGTACAGTAACGTGGGAGACCTCAGACAGCCATCGAGACGTTTTCCTACCACCTGAATCCCGCTATACTTCTGAAGCTCACGGATAGTATGCCAAATGGTCTATTAAATCTCACTTCTAAAAAAGGAAGTCACGCTAGTTACTAATATTTACGATGTTCACTTTTTCTCTGGAAAAATAGAGTTATGTTGCAAGTGGCTTTATACTTTTGAAACAGGGGATATTTGGAAATCTTCTTATAAAAATGTATGTGAATCATTTTGTTTCCTGAAATAAAGAGAACAATGGTTTCCAAACACGCTGAATTCAATAAAGTTTATGGCAAGCCATGAAATACTCACCTTAACTCGGAAAGTTAGTTTTCATGGGTGGCTTTATACTTTTGAAACGCACTGTATTACGGGCAACGCGCTGTCCTTTTGCAATTTAAACAGGACGCGAACTTCTAACAAAATATTGCGTTTGTCCAAGCATGTCTGCTGCAGAAATTGGCATGGACATTACCCTCGCCTTCAAATGACCAGAAAATTGCAATTGAAAAGGTGACATCACGTGTGCTCAAAGATGTTCTTGAATCGATGCCACGTTAATGCCACGTCAATTTCTGCAATTGCACAATTTCTGGTCATTTGAAGGCGAGGGTACATATTGGATTTCGGTGCCCTCCTGCGTATGCATTTTAAGGGCTTAGTGGATAGCGTGACGGGCTCAAGTTGACATGGCGCTATAGGAGTTGTTGGTTCGACTCCTTATGGCGAACTGTTTTTGCATTTTTTGGCTAACAGAATGAATGAATCAGAATGGGTGCCAAGTGGTACTATCTCTATGTTAGACTCCATATTCATGGTTAGGGTCACAAATATAACCCCATTAGGATGAATTTTCTTCAACAACTGTGGGAAAAATGTCGTGGCGCCAAGATGGCGCCAAATTGCGCTGGCGTCAAAAAAGAATGTCATCTTCGTGATCAGGGCGCTGATCTAACCCTAACACCGAAATTTTGGGGAAAATCGAGATTTTGACTCGACCTCGAAAAGTTGGACTGGCCGTAGGGACAACCCGACGTGTGTCCACGGACGGCTTGTGGCGAGCTCGGAGCGGAAAATGGGGTATCCTCTTGTGATAAACACGGAGACCGACGTCTTGTCTCTATAAGACACGTGTCACACTTCCTTGCATCTTTGGAGCCGACCTTTCTACCGACAAGAGGCCTAGCCAGGGGAGGATCAAAACTTCAACATGCCACTATTTGAAGGAAGGAAAACATAGCGACCCACTCTTCGTGCGTGGTCCATCGGCCATCACCGGCATGGCTGTCTGCCATTGCTCATTGTAGCTCAGGATTTCTCGTTTCTAGAGTCCGATTCTAGATAATGAGGAGATCGCTTTCATACGGAGCTTAAGAATTTAAAAGAATTAGAGTCCTATCTAGGCATGACCCAATATTACGGCAAATTTATCCCGATTTTAGCAACGGTAGCAGCGCCGTTGAATAGCCAGCGAAGGAGGGGTGCATCCTGGAAATGGGGTGCACAGGAGAAGACAGCTTTTGGTCGGATATGTGAAAAGCTCACAGCCACGAATACATTAGCGCCATATGATACAGTACTCGCCGTTTGAAATCGAAAATTCACGCGAATAACGCGAATCCTCGTTAATTTCGTGAATTCGTTATAACTCGGTTCAAAATTGAGCTTTCGAGAATCCGAAGATATCTTTGAATTCAGCTCGTCGGACACTAAGAATGTGCTTTGATACTTTGGAAAAGCTCCATATAGGATTGCGCCATGCACTCGATTTTCATCTCAAAAAGTATTTGCTCGCATGCAGTTGTATTCGAATGCGCCACGTACTCAATCTCATCCACTACATTGTGAGATTAGATGAATGTTATTTCCGAAATTCTTAGATCTTCATTTCGTTTTTAAGCGCTTACTGGCTTTACGTGTTCCCTCTGCTCTCAATATCCCATCCTCTGTATATCAAAGTGAATCTGAAACACGTCCAGCAGCATAGTGGGCCTATTACGTGACGAAGTTAGCGAACAATTTCCTTCACTGTCGTAGACTACGGTTACTTGTCTGTAAGGAGTATATGGGAACCTTGGTCGCAGGTGAGCGTTTCTTCTGTGGTGTTCCAAACATCACCCCTTGTCACCTGCCCCTCTTTCCGTGACAATTCCATTTTTAGCAGAATTTCTGTTAAACTGTAAAGGAAGGCAAGAATTTCCTTCACTGTCGTAGACTATTTCACTTGTCTGTAGGAATTATGTGGAAAACTCGGTCGCAAGTGAGCGTTCCTTCCGTGGTGTGGCCCCAAACATGCCTCCTCGTCATGCCCTTGTGGAAAGTTCAGATTTTTTTGCATTTCCAGATGAACTCGCAGACTGTTTTTCACCGTTTTCAGCCTTCCCCTATTGCCGGATTGGGCACTATCCCATTACTGCCCCAAAATCTCAAAGTTTCATTTTTCGTCGAAACTTTGTCTATTGGGGTAATTCGATGCCCTGATTACGAATATGACATTCATTTTTGATGCTGGTGTCATTTGGCGCCATTTGGCGCCACAGCTGTTTTCACCAAATCTGCTGAAACTTCGTCATTTGGGTTATTTGGGGTCCTGATTACGAAAACGAACACCCGTTTTGGCGCCACGCTGTTTCCACCAAATCCGCTGAAAACGTGTGTATAGGGGTTATTTGGGGTCCTGATCACGAATATAACATCCAGTCTTGACGCCGGCGCCATGTGGTGTCACAAACAACACTTCACAGTCAGAGCGTACTCTTAGGCACCTTTCTCAGAGCGCCGACTGTCAGACCGTGGAAAAGGTCATCGAATCGGAGACTTTCCCACGACAGGAAAGGAGCCAGACCGTGGGAAAGGTCATCGAATCAGACTTTCCCACGACAGGAAGGAGCCAGACCGTGGAAAACTGTGAGCTAAGCCAGAAGCATATTTCACGTTTTCACTGGAGATGCCTGTATGCGTTGGGCAGAGCAGCAATTCGACTGTAAGCTCTCCAGCTGCCACTGAGGATGGTAGTACCGTGCTCGATGTACTACTTCATGATGAGCCGCAGTAGAGTTGAAACGTCTTTCCATCCGAAGGAGTCCACTTCCTCTTTCAATGCCTCCAAACAGCCACTTGTGCCTGCGTACCCAACGTCGGCGGTTGTATTTGCGTTTGATAACCAGTGTTTCGTCAATTTCCATCTCGCACCCGAACCTTCCGATGATCGGCGGGTTCCTCCTGAAGTGCCCCACACATTCGCCGCGGAAGAACCGCTCCCACTGAATTGAACTGGTGTGGCCGACATTGAGCTCGTATTCCTTGTCCTTCACCTTGCCCATGTCGCGCAGCCAGAAATAGGGCAGTGCGAACACCGTGGACTCAGGAAAGTTACAGTTCTCGAAAAAGGAATCCTTTCGGGCATGAACGTAGACCCTGGTCTCGTTCGACGGTCCAGTGCGGCACGCTCGACGATTGCAAATCCAGCCGTTGTGCCGTTCGTCGTTGATCAGGCTCATGGATCGTTGACATGAATGGCATAGTGGCACAGACATCAACCCCATGGATCGCAACCAGTAAGTGCAGATTATTCAACTTGAGCGTCTCGTACACGTCCTTCAAGGCTAAAGCAGTAGCTCTCATTGACGATTGTGTCGCTAAAGAGTAGCAAGAGCCATCGTTATTCTCCGTTGTCGAAAACGTGAAACATGCTTCTGGCTCCTTCCTGTCGTGGGAAAGTCTCCGATTCGATGACCTTTTCCACGGTCTGACAGTCGGCGCTCTGAGAAAGGTGCCTAAGAGTACGCTCTGACTGTGAAGTGTTGTTTGTGACACCACATGGCGCCGGCGTCAAGACTGGATGTTATATTCGTGATCAGGACCCCAAATAACCCCTATACACACGTTTTCAGCGGATTTTGAAACAGCCGTGGCGCCAAATGGCGCCAGCGCCAAAAACGGGTGTCGTTTTCGTAATCAGGACCCCAAATAACCCCAAATGACGAAGTTTCAGCAGATTTGGTGAAAACAGCTGTGGCGCCAAATTGGCGCCAAATGGCGCCAAATGACACCAGCATCAAAAATGAATGTCATATTCGTAATCAGGGCATCGAATTACCCCAATAGACAAAGTTTCGACGAAAAATGAAACTTTGAGATTTTGGGGCAGTAATCGTGGGATAGTGCCCAATCCGGCAATAGGGGAAGGCTGAAAACGGTGAAAAACCAAAGTTTCAACTGGGGAAGTAATGCATATCATTCGATAGCATTTTTCACGGGGAAGCTAACGGGGCACATTTCAGGTCTGCGAGTTCATCTGGAAATGCAAAAAATCTGAACTTTCCACAAGGGCATGACGAGGAGGCATGTTTGGGGCCACACCACGGAAGGAACGCTCACTTGCGACCGAGTTTTCCACATAATTCCTACAGACAAGTGACCATAGTCTACGACAGTGAAGGAAATTCTTCGCTTCTTTACAGCTTTCTACAAAACATTCCTCTAAAAATGGGACTTGTCACGTAATAGGGGGCAAAGGCATGACAAGGGGTGATGTTTGGGGTCACACCACGGAAGAAACGCTCACCTGCGACCAAGGTTTCCATATAATCCTTACAGACAAGTAACCGTAGTCTACGACAGTGAAGGAAATTGTTCGCTAACTTCGTCACATAATAGGCCCACTATGCCTGCTGAGAACTGTTCAAAGATTCCACTTGATATACAGAGGATGGGATATTGAGAGCAGAGGGAACACGTAAAGCCAGTAAGCGCTTAAAAACGAAATGAAGATCTAAGAATTCGGAAAATAACATTCATCTAATCTCTCAACACAGTCTGGATAGATGAGTACTCCGCATTCGGTAAGGTTTTGCCGGCCCTTCTCTGTGTGTAACGATACCAGCATAGCAGATTAATACACAATCACAATTGCGACAACTCCCTTTGAGATGAAACCGATGCAGCTCACATCGCTATTGGCTTTCCAGATCAAAGCATATTCTTATAGAGTCCGACGAGCTGAATTTAAAGATATCTTCGGATTCTCGAATGCTCAATTTTGATCAGTTATAACGAATTCACGAAATTAACGAGGATTCGCGTTATTTGCGTGAATTTTCGATTTCAAACGGGGAGTACTGTACATTAGTCTGAATGTTCCGGTAGCATTGACTACCGATGCTACAGAATATGGTGTTGGTGCAGTAACCATAGATACAATGATAAAGTGAAAAAAAGTATAGCATCACATTCCTTGGCGAAACAGGTACGCAATTACGTCCACCCAGAAAAGAAGGCGTTGGAAATATTAGGTTGGCCAGATTAAAATGTCGTTTTCGATCTTTATTTTCATTATAACAGTTCTTATTCATTATAACAACAGTTAAAGCAGATCAACCTGAACCATTTCTTTCACCTTTGTCATATTCGTACCTTTCGTTACGCAGGGTGTAAGGTAGATTCCGGTTTGGCCCCATGTAAGGTATGATAGTGGATAAGTGGTTTGCATCGTGGGAAATGACCCTTGACTGGTTCTCAAGACAATCATTAAAGGAACGGTTTGTTGCGGTTATTTTGCAATCAACCCCTACAATGAATCTAAGACAAAGAGTTTCCTGGAGGTGGATGATGCCGAGGGCTGGCGATTCCACTGATCTGACAGTCCACAAACAGGTGAGCGATAATCCTCTCACCGTTGAGCAACTAATCTTCTCCCGTCGAGCCTCACAAATGCTCTTTTACAACTCACTCCACTGAGACCTCCAACGACCCTAAGGCCTATTCAGTCGAGCCACTAAAGCTCTCCCTCTGTCCGGCACTAAGGCAAGTTCCTGAGGCACGAATATCCTCTCTGCCGAGCCACTAAGGCTCTCTTCACCAGGCCACTAAGGTGCTAACTCTCCTGAGCCTAGGCCCTCTTTCCTACGGGCCGTACAGTTCCTAACCAACCACCACGATAAGGCACCACACAGATGCCACTGGAACTGGACAGGTACTCCGGAACACCGGAGCTCTGAACTGGAACTGGAAGAAGAAGAAGTACTGTATCAAGCACAGGTCACCTTTTTATTGGGGCTTTCAGCCAAGTCTTTCCCTCTCAAAGTGGCCCTCCATTGACGCTCCCGTGCCACTCCTACTCTACCTCCCTTTTCGTATTCCTCCAGACCAGCGAATAACCCCTGTACAGGGTCAAGCGTGCGTTGAGGAATCCTCGACATGTCACAGAGGGGGGGTCGTATTGGCCCGCTTGGGGAAGATCGGGCCCGATCGTGATACAGTAGGATCATTCGTCGGAGGACAAACATTTAAAGGCACAACCCAGGCAGAGGTTTTTTATAACTCTTCTCTTCGGTCAGAAGTATAGAACCCTAGGGGACAATCACAAATGTGGCGTTCACGTGCACGGAATTCGACCGACAAGAACGCTTTGGGCTTGCAAAGTAAGCTGCTCGAGCTGCAGCGAACGAGCTCTCTTATCAGGCCGTTGTCTGGTGCTCTCTCATCTGATGCGCTCTCTCGCCCCATACTCTCCTCTTCGCGCTTAGTCTCTCGTTCCTTTAGCACAGCCAATTAGGAAGGTGAGTGAGCCCTCAACCTGAGCGTTTTCGACGGATTCTTTTCCTTTTTTCTTCACTGCCGGCCCACTTGGCACCGATACATTCACATTCGTGTGCAAGAGCCACACCAGTGCGATCCTGGGGCATGCCTTTAAAGCAACATCCAGCAGGGTTTCAACTACTTGGTCATTAGGCGGTCAAAACATGCCCCAGCCCAACTAAAGTTTATAGGAAATGTCTTTAATTTCCAAAACCTACCTCTAAAATGCGCTGGAAGGGGTCGAAGTCCTCTTGGAGGGGGCGGATCACCCATAAAGAGGCGGATCGCCCAACATACGCTGTGCAGAGTCCGCGCTTGACTAGCGATCGTTGCGGGACCGCCGCGCTGTATGAGGTCGATTCCATAAGAACGCAATTGAAGCGCTTCAATTTCGATTGCTGGCAAGTAGTTATGTATTTGCAAGCATGCAGCTATTTGCCAGCAGTTGCAATTAAAGCGCATGTACTACGGGCAGGTTCGGACAACTCGTCCAACACACGTCTCCCTAAACGGCAGGGCATGTCCCTGTCTAAGCCCCAGTTGGGCGTTTTCTTCACTTTTTCTCTTTACGTTCGACCACTTTTCACCTACAACTTCCATATAGGTGCTTTTGGCCCGCAAATTCGTTCCTGGACTGTTGCTTTAAGATCGAATCGATACCAGGCCAGAGTATTTCCAATAACAATTGATTCCGTCCACACAAAATCTTCGTGATTTAGAGGTGTCCGCTTAGCAATTCTTAGTGACTTTAGTGTTTCATCACCACACAAGTCAAAGGATCCGAAATTCGCACGTTTTCTAGGGATATTTTATCTTTCAAGTAGGTCCTCAAATCCAACGAGATGTGAAGCACACGGCGCATCCCAGAGTGGGCCCAGTTGGTTGCGCGCGCTTCAGCTACGGCTATCTTGATAACGAATCTTAATTCAGGAAGAATCAAGAGGGTTCTGAAAGAGTTCATGTTAAATTACAGAGAGGAGTACACTATTCAACAAGAAACGCAGCCTTCAGCGTCAAATTCACAAGCATGTAACCTTTAAAGTTGAGACCCGCTAAACAATTTTACACTTTTTGCAGAGAGAAAAGCACGAGGATTTTGAATCTGCTCCTACTTCAGTATGTAATCGCTCCTGCAAGGAGCTATAGTCGTTGGGATAGTGCTAATGTAGCGAAAAAGTACCTTTCGGCGGTACTCGGGCAAAAATCCTCAACGTGGCCATTTTTTAAATAGTGAACGTATTTAGCAGTTTTAGTTGCCTATAGAAAGAGCAATCTCTTCTAGTTTATGATGACGTATTAACTTTCCAGATTGCATGAGTTTGAACGGAGTTATGGCTTTGGAAAGCGTAAAAACTCGCACTCATCACGAATTTTCCTCGTTAATTTTGCAAAAATCCTCAACGTGGCCATTTTTCGTAGTAACGTAGCTGCTTTAGCGACCTTTAATAGAGAAAATCTTCTAGTTTTGTAAGACGTATCAA
>MU903856.1:0-11014 GCA_036418205.1 Ostertagia ostertagi | reverse complement strand
CACACAAAGATAGAGATAAGCTATTCGATCACTTGTGCAGAAGGTGCTTTGAATTTGACGACTCCGCTTTGAGAGAGGCCTTCTGACGTCCAACGACAAAATCAGCAGTGCGCCGCAGGTAGCCAACGGCGATGTCGTCCCACCTCTTCTGAAGCGCTAACTTCAGAGCACCCACCGAGCTGGAGAAGTCTTTGAGGTCTTGCTCTACAACATCCTCACATAGAGAGTCCAATCGGCATGAAGTGCCGTGAGAGAAGCGACCTCAATTCTTGAGCAAAATGGCTGTGAAATCCAGAACAACATACCGTACCTCGTTAAGGTCTTTGCAAGACCTTCGAGTTAATTTTAACATTTGTGGAAGATGAACTCCAATGGAGCTGCACTTTTCGGATGTTACCCCGTCACAAACTACCACACCTTCGGGAGAAAGTCTGTTGTAAACTAGACGTTATCTCGGAGACCTGCTCTCACTTTTGCCGCCAACCCTGCTCCGATTTCGTATGTCGCAAAGTTTAGTTCGAAAATTTTCTCACTAACCCAATCCGCAAGAGATATGCGGTGCACCTCGAGAGTGGGGCAGAATTTTTTTTTGTATTTCAACAGTTGAATCTATTCGGATCGCCCCAATAAAAACCAGCCATAGAAGAGTCGGTAAATTTCTTCAAATAATGATTGCTTCCCAAGATTTTCTGGAAAGAGACTGACAGCAGATCCTTAGATCAAAAGCGCATGTGACTCACGCCGGCTTCATCGTTGTGAGCCATCCTCTTATAGGTGATTGCCCCAATCCTCTAAGTGTGCACTGTTCTTGAACTTCCACTTTGAAGAAGAAAAAAAACACCTCGACGTTGCAATTTCAGAGACCGTCATTGGGCAGCCTCTTGGTAATGGGTCGATGCAAAAAAATCTTCATGGCGAGAGTTCAGATGAACTTTGGACCAAACAACTTATGGTGCTTCTTACATAGTTTCAAAGCTTTCGAAGAGTTTCGAAACACTCTGAAAATACTCCACGGCTCAGTGCCAGCAAGCGGTCAAAGCCGCGTCCTATACTTTTCGGCCACCCTGTATACAGACTAAAATCGCGAATGAACAGAAGCATAATCGCAAAGTCAAAAGAGCGGCAAGGTGGCTCATTGGAAGGTCGACCCTGCAACGAAACCTTGATGACGCCTAGAGGGACGGGTCCCCTGCCGCTGATTCTATCCTACGGCTGGGGAAGACAGGGTTGCGTCATAGGACCCGCCATTGAATGCGTGTGACGTTGTACTTACCCTCCCCCGTTCACGCACCCTCTTCTCTACGGGGTCGCGCAGTCTGTTGGAGTGTAGAAACGCAGAGCATGTTCCTTGTGGAAACCCTGTTCTCAGCTGGGAGAGACGCATCCCGTCGCGAAGGATAGCATTACGCTCGGTGTCTTTCCTTAACCTATCGCGGTACGGGCGCACAAAAGTAAACAGTAGCGCATATCAGCAGCGCGCGGTTGCCTTTAAAGTTCTGTTTCCTTCTAACTTAACGCAAGGCCCAGCAGGGCCCAAATGACGTATATGTAGCTATTAATTATGTTCATAGGATGGGATAAACATTAGATTTCTGCCAATTAAATTATTACTCTGCAGAACTGGTTAAATAGTTTTAGAACAATGCTTAGATGAAGTGAAGAATGTCTTGTGAGCAACAAGTATCATCTTGCGAGTAGTTAGTATCTAGGTCATTCTTTCCCTCTGAACCTCATCCACAACGCCCCTAAAATCTTGACTCATTGAATGACAGGTATGCCTCTGGACGTTTTCGGCTCTTCCTTTTTCGCAGCAGTTTCTCCACTCTTTTTCTCCGGGGGAGGAGTTGAAACGGCAGCTTCTTCTTTATTCTTTTTCTCAGTTGAGGCGGCTTCTTCGGTCTTCGGTTCAGTTGAAGAAGATTCCTTGGCCTCGGTGGTTTTCGGGAGTGAACCATCCTTACCCTTTTTGTCTGCACTTGCGCCTTTCTCGCTGGTACTCGTGCCCTTCTTCTCATCACCCTCAGTAGCTTTTGCATCGATTTCTTTCGTCTTCGCTTCGCTAGAGTCAGCCACAGTTTTTTCCTTCGCTTTGACAGTTTCCTTTTGATCACCAGCTGGAGCGGTTGAATCCTTTTGCTCTCCCGCAGAAGTTCCACGGTCAGATCCCTTCTGCCTCCGATCCTACACACACCGTTTTCTTTCTTGAAAGCATACGTCTGAGCAGTTTCCTTACAGATTTCTCTTCTACGTCTGACGGACCCTTCTTGTCAGCGCTTTCGACAGTTTTCGCATCCACTTCTTTCGTTTTCGCCTCGCTAGGTTCAGCCGCGGTTCCCTCCTTTGCTTTGCCAGTCTCTTTTTGATCGGGTGCCGGCTCATTTTGCCCTTCAACCTTTTTCGCGCCTTGTTCTCCCGCAGAAGCTCCCTGTTCAGCTGCTTTCTGCTCCGTCCCTGCAGTATCCTTCTTCTTTTTCCGGAAGGAAACGTCGGAACAGCTTCCTTATAGATCTTTCTTCCACGTGGAGGTGCCTGTTGAAAGTCGATGCTTGTCAGTTTGTGTTGCGGCGTGCTGGCTTCGCATGTCCGCGCCGACGGCGAGGCCTCTCCCGGTGCTCCTTCTTTCGTATAATGTATGCTATACGGGGTCGTAAAATGGGATCTGACGAACGACAGCGTTAACCCTGACAAGAAGTTCTTTTTCCATGCATACCACACATGGCTTGATCCTATCCGACAACGCCTTTCAATGTAACTGAAGTTCTGAATGGAAGTCGTTATTCCACGAAAGGAATTCGTAGAAGACAGGCAATTTGTCCACGGCATTTTGTTTTAACAGCACAATGACTGGCCGATATACCTTTCTTTTATTGACCGTTTTGGTAGTTCAGCTCCGGTATCGTGGAAAATCATGGTGTTGCGTTCTGAAAGAACTTCAGTTCCAAAAGATTGAGACGGGATCATGACGAAAAGGCAGAACTCACCACCGGAATCAGCGCTACTGCTGTCGACCATCATGGAAGCGACACATAGCAAAAGTATCACCGACAAAAGGTTGATCATGGCCATGAATCTCAGAGCAGAAAAGACCAACGACTTCAGAACAACTGAAGTCAGGAATCAAAAATTATACAGTGTATCTTTTATATCAGATAAAGTCAGCGCAGCTATACGCCAGTGCATAGTAAGAGCAAATTTAGCCAACGACGTCGTTTTGATTCAATATACCAGGGGAAAAATATCAAACGACAACTAATCCGCAATAGGCTATACGACCGAGCATGCACGGCCGACGACTGCGTAATTTGTCCGTATGGAAGGCATGGAGACTGTGCACAACGAGGGACAGTATACCAACTCCAGTGCTTCAACCTGTAACGAAGTTTACATCGGAGAGACGGGCAGAATGTTAGCGATACGCGTTAAAGAAAATCTTACAGGAAAAAGGCGAGGGAACCTGGTTACTCCACTTGGCAAGCACCGGTTAGAAGATCACCAGGGCAATGATTTTAATATTGAGTGCAGAATCCTTGCCCGCGAGGATGACATCGGTGCTAGAAAGATGTTGGAAGCGTTCTATATCCGCGCACGTAATCCAAAGTTAAATAACCGGAATGAATGCATTGCCATTACAAATGAATTCCTGCCTTTCATTCCTTGTATGTGAGATATTCACATATGGCACGTATGACGCTTCACTGTCATGTGTGTCTCATTTTTCCGCATATATTCAAGGAATTGGGGTGGAGTGGCGCTGGTGGAACTGCAAGGTTGGTTTCCTTAGTTGAATTTTCCTCTATTTGAAACTCTTGAGTAGTACTGGGGCTTGACCGGGTAAGTTACAAGCTAAAACTTCGAACGACTTCAGGTCCTGAAGACGACGAGTTGTTCGAAACGTCGACCGAATAAATAGTTCCATCGTAACAACCTGTATGGCAGAAGAAAAACAAGCAATATTCTCAACAATGCAGTTTTGAAAGACCAAAATGAATTTACTGAATGAAGTATCTATTTAAAGTTCACACTGGACGTTCTTTAAATGGCTTTAATGATTGGCGCACGCCCATCACAAGTATGGAGGTGCTGAAAAACGCAATGGGGTTGTTCTCAATGAATCGTAAAATGCTCGAAGCCGCCCACGTTTCGGTAGTTTTGAACATTTCACGGAAGATTAAAAGATGTCTCCTTCAAGATCTTTCCAATATTTTCAGAATGTAGTTCGTATCGAAGCTAGAGGTGGTGGTGTCCGTTCCTCCAAGTGGTGCCACTGGGAAACTGCTCACTTTTGTGAGCTGAGCTGAACACGGACATTCGAATGCAGGCGACAGGCCCCCGTGACAGGCCGGCCTACGAACACCCACGTCACATCACAAATGTCATGTCGCTATATGAGTATCGAGATAATGCTACGGCGTCCGCGGGAGCCGACGCGCACTCGCAAAGCCCGGCGAGTGTGAAAAGTATGCGAGGGTCTCCGATGCAAGGACGGCATCGGGGGGCAACTAGGCTAGTCCAAAAGTCCCGCAACGTATGGAAGGTTCGCGTTGCAACATTGAATGTTGGCACATTGACAGGTCGCTCGTGCGAGTTGGTAGAAGCACTGGAGCGAAGAAGAATTGATTTCTGTGCCGTGCAGGAAACGAGGTGGTCCTGCTGTAAGTCGAGGGACATTGGCCGCGGCTTTAAAGTCGTTCTCTGTGGCAGTCCCAGGACAACCAGCGGCGTCGGTGTGGTCGTCTCCGAACGTTTCCGCGATTCTATTGCGAATGTCGAACGTTACGATGACCGCTTGATGAAGATCGTTGTTGCTATGGAGCAGCGTCAATACCACATCTTTTCTGCTTACGCTCCACAGACTGGCTGCTCCGAACGAGCCAAGGACGAGTTCTGGGCCCTGTTAGATGAGAAAACCGCTGAGGTACCATCGGAGGACGCTATCATTGTCGCAGGTGACCTTAATGGACACGTTGGATCTGCGAAAGATGGTTATAGTTGTCATGGTGGGTTTGGTTATGGGTCACGAAACGCCGATGGTGAGCGAATTCTTGAATATGCAAGCTCTCACAATCTCACCATCGTGAACACAAACTATCGTAAACGTGACTCACACCTCATCACGTTCTACAGCGGTAATACCAGAACTCAGATTGATTTCGTTCTTGTCAGGCAACGTGATCGAGGGCTAGTGACGGACGCGAAGACAGTGCCGTACGAGACAGTCGCTACGCAACATCGACCACTGATTTGCACATTAAAGATTGCCCCTCCAAGGACCAAGAAAGCCGAACGGTGTGGGCCTGCAAGGATCAAGTGGTGGCGATTGAAAGAAAAGGAATCCGCTCTGTTCAGTCGCATTCGGCTACCGCCAGTAACGACTGTCGACGAAACATGGAAATGTGCCACAGAAGCGATAGTCCGTGTTGCTCGCTCCGAGCTTGGCATTACGAAGCCTGGACGGCGGAAAATCGACAAGCAGACATGGCTGTGGACCGACACTGTCAGAGAAAAAGTACGGGAGAAGAAAAGGCTCTACCAAGTGTTTCTCGGTGACAAGTCAAGCGATAACTGGAACAACTATCAGAGCGCGAAGAAGGCAGCAAAGAAAGCTGTGGCTGTTGCTAGAGCAGTTCATCTCGATGGCGTTAGCGAGAAGCTCGAGACGCGCGACGGCGAACGCTATATTTACAAACTAGCCAAGGCTCGCCATCGCCAGACCGAAGATATCGAGAAGTTCTTTGGCATCAATGACGAGAACGGGCGACTCGTAATGGACCGCAAGAGGGCTGTGAAGCGGTGGCACGACTACTTCGAGAAAATCTCGACAGTGGAATTCTCACACCCGCCAATACCTTCTGCTCCTCCGGTCCACGGCCCTGTCTCGAAGATAACTGTGAGCGAAACAGAGGCGGCTTTGAAGAAGATGAAGACAGGTAAAGCAACGGGTCCCGACGACTTGGCGGCCGATCTGTGGAAGTCACAGTGCTGGAATCCAGCAGAGTGGCTGACGAACTTCTTCAACCAAGTCGTCGCAGAAAAGAAAGTGCCGGAGAGTTGGCAACAGAGTACGACGATCCCGATTTGGAAGAAAAAGGGGAGTCCTGCAGATTGCACGAGCTACCGACCAATTCGTCTGCTCTCCCACAGCATGAAGGTATTCGAACGAATTGTAGATCGCCGTATTCGTGACATAGTCCAGCTTACCGTGAACCAATGCGGCTTCGTGACTGGCTGCGGCACCATTGATGCCATACACGCCGCTCGTCTTCTGCTAGAAAAACACCGTGAAACAAAAGCCGGTGCATTTTGCCTTTCTAGACTTGGAGAAGGCTTTTGATCGCGTTCCACGTGAAGTAATATGGTACGCCTTACGACAACATGGCGTCCCCGAAGAGCTTATCGAGTGGGTTCGCATGCTTTACTCAAGCCCAAAGAGCCGAGTGCAAACGTCAGCTGGCGTTTCGACAGAATTCCCCATCTCTGTTGGGGTACATCAGGGCTCTGCGCTTTCCCCACTTCTTTTCGTTGTCGTCATGGATGCCATCTCACGAGATCTTCAGAAACCGGCTCCATGGACGCTTCTCTATGCTGATGACGTGATGCTCGCCTGCGAAGACAAAAACGTACTCGAACAACAAGCGCAAGCTTGGTGCGATCGCCTAGCGATGTTCGGACTCAGGTTGAACGTTAGGAAGACTGAGTACCTGACAACCGACACGAGCGAGTGCGGTTCTATCAAAATAAATGGAGTAGAGCTGACACGTGCAACGACATTCAAGTACCTTGGATCAGCAATTGCGTCTGATGGCAGTATGAGTACTGAGGTGAACTCGCGTGTGAGTGCGGCTTGGTCCAAGTGGCGTTCTATGACGGGAGTTCTCTGTGACAAGAAAATCCCAGAACGCCTAAAATCGAAGATCTATAGGACAGTCATAAGACCAGTGGCATTGTACGGCGCTGAGTGCTGGCCAGCGACCAGGGACACTGAAACTCGCCTCGGTGTAATGGAGACGAAGATGCTGCGCTGGACGGCTGGTGTCACGCGATTAGATCGCGTCCGGAACGATGTCATACGAGAACGCTTTGGTGTAGCTCCCATTGCTGATAAAATGCGCGAAGCTCGGCTTCGTTGGTTTGGCCACGTTCTTCGCGGAAATGATGACAGTGTTCGCAAGATCGGCCTCAACATAGACGTGCACGGAAAGCGGCCCAAGGGGCGCCCGAAACAGCGCTGGCTCGATACGTTGCACGCAGACTTGAAGTTGGTTAACATTCACCCCGACCAAGCATTAATCGGGAAAAGTGCATCGCACTCGAAAGCGCGACCCGCCAACAAGCGGGACAAACGCTGGCAGTAAGAAGAAGAATAGTTTCGAGAACTGAGGACACGGCCAGAGCAATGCTGTGCAAAAGACTGACTCATAGAGCCGTTATAGTATATTTAAACTTGCATAAAAACCTGCTCTTTAACGCAAGCATCAATACAAGCGTAACGGGTGTCTTAACACGATACTCAGAATTAAGATCACATGTATTTCTGAGATGTTATGTTAACTCTGTTCTGAAAATAATATAAAAAAATGGTAGTTATTGTAGTTTTCCTTGTTATATGATTCACCAGTTTTGCTTCGCCCGCTATCGCGCGCATCACACGGCAGGCTTTAGCGAAATTGGAGGACCCATGGAATATCAGCATGAGATACTCCATCAACCATCTCACTATTGACTGTGTTAGACCCTCCACAGTTTCACTGAAGCTCATCGAAGAATACGCGTGATAACGTCAGAGCTGTGGTATATTGATCACAACTGTAAACATCCAGCATTTTTCTTGAATTAAGATAATTTAGCGGTGAATAGGATTGCTGTCAGTCTCAAAATCAAAACGAAATATGCCTATTTACATAAGTGAGGAGCTAATGCTTATCATTCATTTACATTCGTCATTATTTAGAACCACGAAAGGATTAGCGGTTTAATGAGATTGGGTTTTCTTAATAGTCAGAAATGGAACTTATCATTCGCTGAAGACTTGTTTTTTAAAATTTATGCAGTCGAATTCTATTAAATAAGCTGGACATATATATCGGAATAATGTGCACGTACTTTTGTTTGTACTACTACGACTTACTACAATTTGTAAGTAGGAACGCTCTAGTGTCAACGCTGCGTAACGGAACTAACGACTTTTGCGTTCTGACGCGCCTTATCAGCCCTTATCAATCGTTATCAGTTTCTGGCACCCACCAACAATGTCCCCGTCCCACCCCACATAACACTTGTAAGTATGGTTGCTCTGGTGTCAAGGCGAGCCAGGCAACGGAATCGACGACTTCAGCGTTCTGGCGCGCCTTATCGGCCCTTATCAATCGTTATCAGTTTCTGGCACCCACCAACAATGTCCCCGTCCCACCCCACATAACACTTGTAAGTATGGTTGCTCTGGTGTCAAGGCGAGCCAGGCAACGGAATCGACGACTTTTGCGTTCTAGCGCATCTTATCAGCCATTATCAGTTGCTATCGCTTCCAATCATGTACCACCAATGTTCCGGGACCGCCCCACATAAGACTTGTAAGTATAGACGCTCCCTTACCAATATGAACGGCAAAACGAAATTGGCGATGCTCGCTTTCTAGCCCCTCTTATCAGCTATTATCAGTCGTTATCAGTTCCTATCACGTACCACTTGTGTCCCCATCCCACCCCCTATAACATATGTAAGAACCACTGCGCTATCATTACTGTGACTCGAGCTATGAATTTCCGTTCAAACATACACACACACACCAACAGACACACGCTAGCCGCTTATATATAGTAGGATGTAATTATAACTGTTTCTCGGGTGCTATACGAACTTATTAACTATTACTTAAGATCAAGGAGGAGTCATAATATACGAGTTCAAGGTTGAACAGCGGGAAACACCTATAGTGGAGAGACAGGCGAACCTCTAAAGCAGGGTGAAAAATGTGTCGAGGAAATGATCGCCTCTCCACGAGCCTCCCCCTCAACAAGGAGCTTCGATACGACCGTTTTTTTTGTTGTCCATAACAATACCATATTTTTGTTCTCCCTTTCGAAACAAAAAACATTATTTTTAGATGTACGAGAGGAAGGCACCGCCGCTTCACGCAAATCTCTCAAATCCTTAACCCATTTCTGCTGAGGGCGGCTAGTGCCACAACCATTTCAAAAGGAAGGCAGCTTCTGTATGCGCGCGACTTCTAGCTCCTGAATTGTGCAGAGCATTTTTCCAATCAGTTCTTATTCTCGAGAGCTGGAGACGTCGAGCAATCGTCGAGGAAATTGAAATTCACATGCGAGTTTTCACTCTTTGAAAGATTATAACTTTTATAGCAATCCTTTGAAAATACGGGCAAGCTTTGTAAAGTAAATTTTAATTTCAAGAGTAAAGTAAAAAATAGTTAATTTACGCTTTTTGAGAGGTATTACAGAAGTTTCGAGCATTCTCTAGTTCACGAAAAATCTCCATTGAGGAAATGTCGAGGAGCTTTCCAAAGCTACATTTTCAGAATGATTCTGAAACACATCATCTCATCGAATTAAATAAGAAATGGTACACTTGGTGACGGCAAACCGTCTGAGAATACTTACTTAATTTTTCATTTTACTCATTTACTCACTCATTTATTCGTATGCTTATGCTTATTAATCCATTTATAATCCATTTATGCCTTTTCCATCTATATCAAATGTACTCCTTACATTTTCTAATCGATAATACTTCGCGAGCTTAGAAACGTCGATGTTTTTGATCGGAGCTGCTGATTAGACTCCTTACAGTTTCGCGATGAGGCTTCTCCATATAAAAGGGCATCGGCCGAACGGAGAGGCACACTTTCGCGTAGCAACACCCTTGCGTAGCAATGGAATTTTTAAGCTTTAATTCATTTATTTTATGCTTAATCCATTTCTTGGTAGTCTCTGTATCCTCCATAGGTCACTGTGCTTTTATGCTTATTGTAAGCCTGTGGGCTTCTCCTTTCAATCGATGAGTGATGCTTGCGGCCTAGCTTCTGCTTGCGCAGGAACGTTGGCATGCTTCGCTTCGCCTTCTGTCCGGGCTACTCCGGAGCCGTCGCTGGCACGCTGTACGTCGTCAAGGATCGACCCCATTCTGTTGCGTTATGAGCTAATAAAGATCAGCTACAATATTCGCGTTTATGAAGGTCTTGGGAAACCAAGACCCAGACTTTATACCTCAGCTAAAAATGGTCGAATTTGGGAGATTTTTGAATTTTTTGATTCCTCTTATAATCGTGCACTTATTTTTATTATTTTATTTAGAATAAAGGTTTAATTACCCAAGTTTGAGGGCCTTCTCGAGCAACACAAAATACCCGCGTGGCAAAATTTGGTTTGGCGAGCTTTGGTGGAAAATTTGAGAAGGTCTTCATTTGGCACACATACATTCTGTTCTGTATGCGCCATGCAGTGACCCCACTCGGAGTCATTGAAAGGTGTTTTGTCTAAACGACAACTTACTTGTGCAACCGAAGGTGTTTCTAGTCTCAACTAATTAAATAACTCTTGTGGTCATAGTATAGTCTGATCATTCCTTTATTTAATCGCTTCCTTTCCAACCCGTTCTGATGAATGACACGCTTGCGGTTGCAGGATCTGATGATGCCAAGAAGGCTGCGAATCTGCCTGTTTTGAACTTTCTACCAAGATGCTGTTCCTCCACTAAGTTCTCGAAGCATGTGACATCATTCTAGAGTAGGGATCTGTTCCCGTCCACCACGTTTATTTTGCAGGACGTGTTCCCTCCGTTCTGATCACCACCAGGCTAACAAGCACTTCGCATTTGGCCTGCGGTTTTAGACATCAGTTGCATTCATCTAAATAAACACTTGTGAAATTAATGATGACAGCAAATGAGTGGCAGCAGCACCGTTGTGTCCGTTGATGAACCTTTTGATTACGACCCCCTCAACTCTCATCGGAGCAAATACGACCCCCTTGTCGAGGATTTCCTCGACCATGTTTTAAGG
>MU903747.1:0-10753 GCA_036418205.1 Ostertagia ostertagi | reverse complement strand
CTGAAGAGGGCACAGCGATGAGAGTCGCATCAATGCTCGAATCAACGGGCAAGGAAGGGGTCCCATTTCTCGGGTTCTGGGCCGTTTCTCATGGTTCTTCCTTCTTTCGTGTACCACTCACCATCCCTAGGTTAATTTGAAATGGGTTGCTTTTTCATCGTGAATTCGTCCTTTAATGGCTCATTCCAAGTGACGGCTTGCTATCTGAGGGACGTTAACAACTGCGGGTACCATCACCGCTACGGGACTGGGTGGGCATTCCAAGCAGTAAAAGCCGCACGGTAATTTGATTGCAGTATGGCAAAACGTGCCACGATGGGATCGACTGATTATTACACGCGTGAATCCTGCTCCTGGAACGGACCAGTTGCTCCAATGGTAAGTATAGAGTACTATTTTTTATTTTTCTGTCCATTGCGAATATAATAATCACTTCATTATATAAACCAGAACTTTGGTGTGTCGGTTTGTCGGTGTGTGTGTGTGTCGTTCTGTCCGTCCGGACCAACCGCTCACAAAACCAGGGAGTACGAAGGGCAACACTTCGTGATGTTGATGTCATGATCATGATAACACCCACAGCGGCTATATAAACACCGATCGAGCACACTCAGTCTCATTCTACATGGTGCTGCCGTGGCAGCGGATGAGGAGGGAGGGGGGAGAAGGAGGGGTGGGCAGGAGGAGGAGGAAAGAGGGAGGGAGTGCATCGCTTCAAGATTACGGTTCGATCCGGTGTTGAGGTATTATTGCAACGTGATTGTGATAATACCCCAACGGCTATATAAACACCTACTTAGTACACTTTCAGTCATTTCACAAGGTGCTGCAGTGGCAGCTGGAGAGCAGTGGGGGAGGAGGGGAGGATAAGGTGGGAAGGAGGAACGCCAAGTTTCGTAGGGGTCCGTCGGTTGCCGGGGGACTAATTTGCTAATAACTATAATGCCAACATCCTACTCCAGGAAGGTTTTTGCATTCAAAATAAGAAAACTGTTAGAATCCGCAGAGCACGATAAATGTTCGAATATAGCCATAAAAGGTTACCATTATTTGCTCAGCACCGCTATCTCGAATTATTTTCTATTTCGACATGACGAATCACTGTTTGAACTGATTCAGTTTTCTCAGCACATTATGCAAATACAACAGAAGGTGTATATGGAAAAAATCTTGTTTATTGGTGGAAAACAAATATAAAAGGTTACGCTGACTCTCACCGAGCTACAATCATGTTTCAAGCACTCCTTTTTCAAGCGCTTGTATCACTACTTCTCGCATGTTCTCCGTTGTCACCGGGAGCAGGTAGGCCTCTTCTCATATAAACTTACAAGGAAGGTCGTTCAAGATGCGGAGCTTGTCAGCTGTTGGTACGTAACAAGATTATAAGTTCAGGAACATAGGGTGTATACCGTAACCTTCTCGACGTTGCACTGGGGCGCGCATTCTCACGTGTCATCGATTTTCTCGTCTTCTCTGCACCCTCTCAACGAAGAGAGAATGCGTCGAGCAGGCCCGCGCAGAGTACTATGCGCCGTTTATGTAGAAGGTGGAGGACACAACGCAAGCGGCTGTCGCCATCGTCGCTTGCAGGCGGCGAGGCGAACGCTGCGACGTCGCTCCATTTTTGGGTTCGCTGCCCTGAACAGCAGGGGCGGCGTCGTTGATCGCTCTCACCAGTAGTGCTGGCATTGTGTACTGGAAAGCCCGCAACCGCGCTCTGACGCAAACGTGGGTTACGGTATACATCCTATGTTCCTTAACTTATAATCTTTGTTTTGTAGTATCCACCGTGACCCTATAACACCGAGGTCCACTTTCGCTGAGCGGCCCAGTGAAGGTCAAAGAAGTAGTGAGGGAATGGACCAAGGTTCAATCCTTGGTGATGTCAAAATTTTTTGCACTTTATCTGGAGCTTCTATCTTCGCTCCAAATAAAAACGGCGCTAACAGTAGGTTCACATTCATTATTAGGACCATCAGTGACTTCTATTTTTAACCTGAAGAACTTGCAAATTTGAACAGAAAACTTTCGCTCGCGTAGCACTCAAGACGGGCACCCCAATTGTGCGCTGAAGTGGAATAAACTTGAAGGCTATCGGAAAAAACGCGACTGATGCATTAATTCGAGATCCAGGGCGCCGCGATATTAACTTGCAGTAAAAGTTTTATGAAATTGAGATTTTACCTATATCTCGAAAAATTTCTCATTGCCTGCATCGTTTGGCCGCAGCGTCGCAACTGGAAAATAGTTATCTCTCTTCAAAAATAACGCTAACTCTCAAAGCTGTGCTGGACCAAAGCTGGTATCTGCATGCAGTTGAAAGTTTCGCCGATTCCTCTCTCCGTCAAGGATGTAATGTGGTTACGACTCTCCCACTCGCAAGGCTTTATTTCTCTAGCCGGAGCTGTTTCAAGGACCGCGGCGTAGTGGAGGTACTCCCTACAAAACCCAGCTTTTCTTGCCGATTAATTTTCCGAAGTACATTCTCGTCATCATTCGCCCCGCCTGCGCGTATGACAAGTGAATATAGTCTCATTGTTCACGCTTACTTATCGAATTAGGTCAAAGTCTATGATTTTTTTCAAATTGGCCTGAGGAGGTAAATTAGGGTCCTGATCACGGATGTGGTCAGGACCCTAATTTACCTCCTCAGGCTCAAGATGTTCGTTTTTAGTTCCAGTTTGGCGCTGTGAATTTATGCCGCCACTTTTTCGAAGAAAACTCATTTGCAGGACTTCCGTTGTGACTTGTGAATATTGCGTTAATTTTGACGCCGAAGCAAGTTGACGCCGATTATGAGGTGACAATCAAAATTTCAAAAGAATTGCATGGCGAGTAGTTGAACCCAAAGTCCCACCTCCAATGTTTCACCACGCTACACACGGACCACCACAGTGGCGGAGGTGGTGGGATACCGGCGACAATTATGAAAGCCTCACCCATCTCACACATCAACCACATACAGGTACTTCAATTTGAGCAATTTCACAGCTTTCCAAATCTCATATTTAAATAACTATCTCAATGTTACTGGATCTTCTCTGCCAATCAAGTTTTTAAAAACCAGTCATTTCAAAAAAAAAATTCGACTTCCTTTTAGCCCTCAGGGGGCCGCTCAGCATAGCATGCAGGAAACCGCTTTGAAAAAGCGCTACACACTCTGAACCACCTTCCTTGTTAGAGAAACGACGCATAAACACGTAAGGAAAAATTTTGCGAAAGCTTCTGTCCAGCTGTGATAAGAATTACAAACAGGGCCAGAACACGAAACCTGGATCATGCACCCGTAATTCACTCTCGCCACTATTACTGCCCCAAAATATCAAACTTTTATTTTCCGAACGAAATCTTTAAAGGTAAGCTTAATAAATGGTAAATTTATCCCTAATTATGTACGAATAGACATTCATTTTTGATGCTCGGCGCCATTTTGCGCCAGTTGCGCACCCTTGTCAATGCAACCGGTTGCAGTCTCACCGAAACTCCGGTATAAAACTTGTGATCAGTGTTATTTGGTGTCCTGATTATGTAACATTGACAATCTTGTGCAACCGCATTTTTTCTGCTCTCCTGGGCTCTCTCACTCACACGTTGTGCTTAGGACTAAGCTTATTCGAGAAGGAGGACTCCGAGGTGGATAAACCACGCAGCATGTGACAAAAGTTGAAGTGTGTGATATCAGGGTGAGTGGCTCACTCACCTTCTGACCATATGTCAACACTCATGTCCAACGTCCTTACGTTTGTAACTAGTAAACAAACGATGTCGCATTTCGTTCAGTTTGGTAGTAGAGGGTTACCCGTTTGTCAGTCCGCATGAAATCACATAGAGCTTGAGGTGAGATTGAAGTTTTTATGGGTAGGTAGGATGGGTGAGTCCTCCCCCCCCCCCACCTCCTAGAAAATGAAGTGGGGAGGGTACAGGTGAATATAGGGGAAATTCGGTAAAAGAAGAAAAGGAGTGAGTAAAAATGACGGAGATTATGGGGAATGATTTTTACTGTTTCTTACTGTTTCAAGGTGGCTGTAACCCCCCCCCCACCCCCCCCCCCGCTCGACGGCATTTTTGGAGGAAAAAGTGGGCGGAGTTTGGTGGTGGTAAGAATGAAATACTATAGAGACGATGATGGTGGTCGAGGTGTGGAAAAGGGGGTCGTATCAAATCCACCTTGGGGGAGGGGGTCGTAAAAATTTTCAAAAAGTAACAACGATAGGTTGACCCTGCCTCTGAGCCCTCCTTTTCCTCAAGGGCTTAGTCCTGGTAGTGAACCCAGTGCGAGGGCGCTGACGAGCAAAAAGGAGCGCCAAATGGCGCAAGCCTCTATCATATTCGTAATCAGGGCAGCGAATTACCTCTATAGGCAAAGTTTCGACGGAAAGTAAAATTTTGAGATTTTGGGGCAGTAATGAAAGGAATAGTGCCGGCATATGTAATGGATGAGGAAGACTGCTGATGGGTTGAAGCAATCTGAGGCAGTGCCAAACACTTTCTTCTTGTTGAGTTACGGCTTGTCTGGAACAAGACAAAGGCGCAATGTGCCTCGGGGGGGACCAGTCGCCGCGCGCGGCCGTGCGGCAACAGGAAATTCGTGAGCCAGGGGGAGTGTAGCCAATTCAGGGGGTTGGGGGGTGAGGGCAGTCAAGACGGTGGGGCAGTCACCATGACATGGTAGAACGGAATGTGTCGAGTTCCTGTTGCCCGCACAGCCCGTCGCGTCGCTGACTGCCCCACTCCCCGAAGGCAACATAGCGCCCAAGACACCTAGTGTATCAGTCGTCTTGGTCGAAAAGACACCATAGTGTACTATTCAGTGGTCTTTTGTGAAAATTTTATGTGTATGGCGTAATTGCCGAAACTTTTTTAGTTCTGGCAATATCTAAATAGATGCTCGACAAAGTTGGCTCATTTCGGTGCTTCGGATTGTGGATAACCCTCATTCAAATCGAAGTACGTGCAGGAAAAGCGAACAAATGAAACGTAAAATGCGCATCAGAAAAACTCGATAACTTTACGTACTGATACACGTACCGTTGCATTAGCAACGAAAAATGTAGCAATAATCTACGTAAAGATATCGATTTTTCTGAATTGCGCGATTAGTAATCACAGTAATCGACATATTTCAGAAGGACGGTATTTGCAAGGCTAAAGTAAGAATGGTTTGTAGACCTTGTACGAAAGGCAACAAATGAATAATAACCCACCTGATTTATAAATGTGCATCACATATATACATTAGGAGTGAGCTTTCTGTCCCGTCTTAAGCATTGTCCCAATCACTCGCAATAATATTCGAACTGGGGTCAAAATTGAGTTATCGCCGTAAAGAAAACATTTATGGATTAGGTGTTGCCGCTTCTGGATGACGGGTGTTCTAATACCTTTGACAACAAAGCTCACAAGACATCTAGGTACACTAACATAAACGGGAGAGCAGAATGGTAAAAAAAAACAATTCGAAATTCAAGGCCATATAGAAGTGATACTTTTGTGGCTCTATTTTACTAATCAGCACTTGATTGTAATTAACTTATTGCTTGAAGGGACGAAACTAACTTTTCAAGTGGAAGGATTCTTGCCTTCGATGGAATTCGCCTATTCAAATAACGCAAATGTGACTGAAAGGAATCCGAAACTTCAAACAACCGTCAAAGATGCAACCCTCAATCTTCAGAAGCTCATAAAGAAAGCCGTAAGAAAGATTTTTACCGTTCTGAATCCAATTATTGAGCTGAGCAACCCCACATTCACCTGCGAGGTGATGAAAGATTCAGAAAAATATGATGAAAGTCTGCACAAATCTGCCACCATGTTGTTCTTCAAAATCACCATAGGCGTCTTTTCTTTTTTCTTTCTTTTCTCACGTTGCCCTTTCATAGCATTCGGTTGTCTACCTCGATTTTTCCTTTCTTCGTTGTGAGCCCTTACTCATTATATTGAAAAGCAGAAGCTTACAAGCTGCTAATTGCAAACTACAAAATCCTGTGCGCCAGTTGGATCCACACATAGAATAATGTGCTGTAAAATGTTTACCTCAGAAATCTTGGGATTAGAAGCACTGGCATTCGGGCTACCTCAAAATGCAGCTGCGGGAAAATCGAGCAAGAGTTTCCATAACGTATGTTTGTTGGAACCCATCCTGGAAGAACCCTCTTGTAAAAAAAAAAGGAGGCACTCGGTAAATTTTTACGGCAGATTCAAGAACAATGCTATCCGATTACTGAAAGGCACTGGTAGGGATTAGAGGCAAAACAACCACTTAGATTAATTCTGTGACTGGCTAAGCAACATTGAAGCCACGCTCATGACTCGAAAGTGCACGGTAATAACACCCTCCAGACCATCATTCTGAGCCAACGCCGCCTAGCTCAAGCTATGACCGCCCATTGCTAGAGGTAGATGGCATGGCAAGAAAAATAGCATCTCACTCAATTCACATCTCACTATGAACCACAGTTCATCTATTCTAAAGGCAAAACATATTTGAGGAAGTAAGGAAACGCTCGGGTATATAGTGGCTGTATCAGAGGATGCCTATCCCTCCTATCTTGAAGCAACCAAGAACTCGCGGGATAAAGAGATTGCAGATGACGAGTTGACTGTAAATGAAAAAAACAAGGAAGTCCGCCGATGAAGCTCTAAACAAACTTTACCCTCCCCTTTGAAATGAAGGAAGGGGCGTATCGGACGAGCTGTCCAAACTAACTTGCTGCGTCGGCATACATTGCTCGTCCGATGCAGGCAGCACATGCCACCAATACAAACAGAGACACATGCATCAGTACTTATGTACAAAGAAATACACAACTAAATGAGTTCAGCAAGTAAAACCAATCAAAAAGAGGCAGCATTAATTTCGAAACTCGTGGCAGCTCAAACGCTATCGCGCGAGGACCGCAGCCAAGCACGCATTCTCCACGGCTGGCAAGTGGGCGTTCCGGAAGATTGCCCGTAACCTCCCACTTGGAAAGAGTTAACTCTCTCTCTAGCGCTTCCCGAATTGAGTTCTTTGTTCACACTTTCTCATTTCTTGACCACAGGGCTATGTGCATTCATTTTGCACCATATTAGAATTAAAGTACCCTCGCCTTCAAATGACCAGAAATTGTGCAATTGCAGAAATTGACGTGGCATTAACGTGGCATCGATTCAAGAACATCTTTGAGCACACGTGATGTCACCTTTTCATCGAGAATTTAGCCACGTGTGCCAATGCCACGTCAATTTCTGCAATTGCACAATTTCTGGTCATTTGAAAGGCAAGGTAAGGACCCTGTGAAGAGTGTTGCTTTAAACAAGCATTTTCATGTAGGGGCAAGGAGGCTCGACATATCAGGCATTTTGCCTGGTCAGTGTTATCATGGCAGTGAAAAAGTTCAGGGTGGCGAAAAATTACGTGAACCACAAGAAAACGTTCTAACTCTATTTTGTTCACAAAAAATTCGAAAACGGTCAGGTTTATAAAACATCGAACTGCAACATTCAATAATTGCAAAGAATTTTCGAAGTGGATGCCATCAGTTCTGATACAAACCTCATTTGGTTTTTTCATCGAGTCGATGGTTAGTGGAGGTGCTTAACACATTGACGACATTGAGACGCGGTAACGCGTCTCACTTTGCGCACCTCGTTGGACATTGAGACGCGTTACCGCGTCTCACCCTTATCATCCCTTTTTCTAGGGCATGCGCAGCTTTTTCCCGAATTGTTTGTCTCTCTTCTATGGATTAGAACATAACATTATTGTGAACGACATAGGTCATTGTTTGTTCAAATATGCTCCAGTTTAGAAGAAGTTTTCCAAGCTCACCGAAACCGGCGGCTTGGTTCATTAATAGTTTTCATGCTATTCTCATGAACACGTCAATAAAAAAGGGTAGTGAAAGTAAATGCAAATCTAAAGAGACAGAAAAATACATGTTTCACTTGGTATAACCACATCAAAAGAGCTTTTGGCATCCACTACAGATAAAATGACTAAAATTTCCTTTTTCATTACCATTACATGTTCTTTAATCGGAACTTCGTCACTATATACTCTATTACCTTCTACGCATTGACTGTTACTGAGATGTTTTTGTACCACTGGTGCTTTAAAAAGTTATCAATAAAAATTCACGGATCCGAGGTGCGGCGGTCGCACTCGCAAAATCGGCCCGGTCCCACACGGCCAAAAAAGCCAAAACGCGCGCGGTCGTCAATGTGTTAAACATCTAATTCATCCAAATTACGAAAAGTTCTTTCTTTGTACGTTTCGCTTCTTTACTAGCCCTTCAATAAGACCATGACGATAGAGTGATCGGGATGATTCGAGTGTTAGCTAGGCCACCTATATTTCACGCTTCCCAAAGGATCGATTTTGGTCCTGAACAATTCGATCGTTGTATTGTTCATGCTGGAGCGTTTCATGATAGATCTTCACACTGATCTCCATGTCTTTATCGACAAAAATCAATGGAGGCTTGTCCTGGCACTGTTACTCCTTCCACTCATCAAACTTCCAGCAAGTGGAATTCTTGCACTTATTTCTTAATTACGAATGTCCTACATGAACAAAAAACACGTGAAATGAATTTCGGAGTTTGAGGCTGCTTGCAACAACAGGATAGCTTTTCTCTCGTCCAGGCGTCATTCTGAGCTTTCCCCGTACGACATCGACTAGATGTCGCAACGACTTCAGGCCTATATCAAAACTGTTAGGCCCCTTCGGAACTTTTTTGTTTATTGGAGCTATAGTTCGCTGTCCTATAGAATTAATTTCCTTTGATTTCCATAGATAAAAAATGAACAAAACGTTTTTTATAACGCACCTAATTTTTCGCGTCTGTTATTGTAGCAGATAGATCACTGATTCTAGAAAATTACAGTCGATAGTGTCTTTCGCTTGTCTCCTCGTATATGTATTTCAGCACAATGTTGTGGAGTAGTCCAACAGTCCTTTTGCTAATTCCTATCTCTAGTCTCTGGATCACGTAGTGAAAGTTTTAAACTGATAAAGCCTGTAATAAAAAAATTCCGCTGTCAAATTGCTCTAGACTAACAGAGTGATGCGTGAATGTAATGCAATGTACTGTATGCTACGAAAGTCATACTTTCGCACACTGAATAATCTTTTATTCTTATAATTCAGATTCTGAAGACGATCAGGAAAGAAGCCAGAAAAGCGACTTGATGCGCTAGTCCCTCAGATTTCTGGACAAGTCAAACCAAGTATTTTTTACAATCCGCTCCCTTGTATGACGTAGAAAGATACCAAAATGCCAGCGCTTAAACTCTTACTGTGGTAACTTTAGGTCGAAAATTGCCAGCGCTAACTCTACTGGTGAGTAACTTTAGAGTAAATTTGACCTAAAAGTCTCTCAACACATAATTATGTGCTTTTTAGTCCCGGTTAAATAATTTTGAACCGCGGCTCGTAGGTTCCGAATTTATTGCTGAAGACTTCGTTGTATAGCTATAGATATCGGTAGCACGCTTCATATCAATGAAAAGACCTGAAAATAACGGGACAGTACTTGAACTGAGTTCATAGTCGGCCGCATCCAGAAACAGGTCCCATGGATTCCGAAGAATAATTAAGAAAAGAATTCCTAGCAGGAATAGGTCAATGTGAACAAACCAGTTTCAGACCAAACCGGTAATGCAAAAAACATTGAAAATTGATCGATTATCGCTTCATGATTTGAGATTCAAACTTGGCATATCCAGAAAAAGCGGCCATTTTAGAACTTTCCTAGCATGACTGATGGATTCTTTAGCACAACTGACCCTCGTATTCAAATTTTGAATGCAGCGTCATTTTCTGAACTTTTTAATGGTAGTTTTTGCTTCATTGCTCAAGTCGAACAATGTGCGCAACGGGTTACTTTTCAGCTCCACAACAAACATAGACTACATTTTACAAAGCCTATTCTCCCGAAAAATTACCAGAAAAATTTGTATCCAAATTTCAGTGATCAAAACCTGTCCATAAGCGAAAATAAATAGCTGAAGAAGGAGGTGACGAACTTCTCTGCTTTTCACGCCATGGGCGTATCATTGAGCACCACCACTTGCCCCTCAACCCCTTCAAAACATATCGTTAATCGCTGCCTTCAATTGAGCAAAACAGCTAGTATACCACTGAGATTATATGGTGCACTTTGATAGGCATCTTTCATGATGAGTTCATAGGATGAATTGCAGATTCGGCTGAAGCTGGATACTTTTGTGTGACGAAACGTGGAACTATAACGAACATCGTGACCGATTTGAATCCCATCCAAACAGACGACATTCCTGAGGAATACCAGCGATTCATCGTCATGATTACCGTAATTATTTAATTTCTCTGCCGCCATCACTTTTCTGTTCAAAAATTGCCAACAACAGGGACCGCGAAGCACATTTTGAGAGAATGCTTTTGGTTTTGCTCAACCTAACAGCATTCTCCTTTCTCTCATTCTTTCTTTTCACAAAAGGGGTATTTCTTTTTTCCAGACATGGACTGTCACGAGCGTGTTGTAAAACACGTGAAACTGCGTCCATTGAGACACTAACTTTTGAAGAAGTTTTGATTTCCGTACCCGGCTGGATAAAGTTGTATTATTTTCTCACGATACGGCGCTTATCTCGGTCGGATAGTAATCAGGGTTCCTCCCAGTATCATATCCTGTAGCATCCTTGAGAAATTGTTCGTTATGAAGTCACCCCGACAAATTCCAGCGTGAGCTGACACTTCGACAATTCCTGCGTCTCTTTTGCTAGGATTTTC
>MU903725.1:0-10068 GCA_036418205.1 Ostertagia ostertagi | reverse complement strand
ATTGAACGACGGAGGTGCAAGGACGGAAAAGATGAGAAAGAGCACGTCGTACGAGAGGACAAAGACGTCACGTATGCTGCGTGTCCTACGAATGGCAGCGGTTGCTGCGGTCAACAAAAGGCATTAGCGTCAATGTGGTGCACTTTCGAGTTGCCAGTGCCACGACCCATACCCAGGGACTCGCTACTTGCCCACAGAGAGGATTTCTCTGAGGGATTTCTCTGGTTGCTACCCATACCTTTAAGACACGTAACAGCTGAAATAAGGAACGAGGCGTGCGTCAACTAAACGATTTGTACACGCAGCACAATAAATAATCAGAACATATGTCCAAGAGCGGGTGTTAGTCACGTGGTCTTGTAGTCTAATAATCTTTTTAGCTCATGGAACACAAAGCACTTCAATCCGATCAAGTCGGGGCTTTCGTGAATAAGATGGTACCATCGGATCAGCGAAAGGAATTTCGTCAGTGACGAATCCAACAATAATCGCCAGAACCGTATGACGTGCCTGATCCCAGTAATTCTCGATTTCCAAACAAATTTGGCGTTGGCATCTTTGATCCGACTTGGGAGTTAGGAAACCTCAGCTTTATCCTCCTGTAATCCTCAGTTCCAATCCTTGCTTGCTACGTTGTTACACGAAGAGGTCCTTCATTCCTTTCGTTCAGAGCTTTCGTGAAGAAGTCTGACCATCGGGCCGGCGGTCGTCCAGGTGTTCGTTTGACGTCCCGAGGGATCCAGTCGGTAACCGCTCTGGTCCAACGGTCATCGCAAAATCGCATGACGTGTCCGGCCCACCTTATCTTCGATTCCTTGGCGAACGCAGCGTCCCTGATCTTCGACGTTGCGTAGTTCGGAACTCAGGAAACCCCCCTCTAAGGTATCAGGTGAAACACAAACATTGTCCTCCCCACAATTCGTTGTATTGTGGTCGTTCTGCCTGCGCAAAGGTTCAGTTTCTGAAGCATACATTAGCATTACATTACAGAATGGAAGAATGGACGCACTGCCGGATTTCTTCACCTTCTAAACCTGTAAGCAGGGGTCACCCTATGTTGCTACAAGTAGCAACGGGGGTCGTATTTTGATGAGTTTGTAGAGGGGGGGTCGTACTTGCTTCGGTTGTAAGAAGTTGCATGTGATGAGTGGGGAGCAGAGTCAACCCTGCGTTGCGCAGTTTTCAACAACGGCCACGTTGCGCAGTTTCGCCCGATTAGACACGTTCTCTCGCGCGAACATTCACACTCGCATGCTCGAGCCGTCTGCGTCTCCGCCCATACAGCGTGCGTTGAGGATCTCTCAACGTGCCGTTGCGAACTGCGCAACGCAGGGTTGACTCTGGGGGGAGCGGGCGGGAGGAAATTTGCCCTCTCGCGCAAATGGAGCAGTTGAAGTAGTTGAAATATGGGTAAAGTACATGGACATTGTAGGAAATCTAGGGAATTTGCGGTTTTACCTCGCCTCCCCCCCCCGCTCGACGGTAATTTTTTGGGGTAAAAATTGTTTTGAAAGAGGGGTCGTATGAAACATTTCATGAGGGAGGGGGGTCGTAAAAACTTTTTGAAAAGTAGCAACGATAGGACCGACCCTGCTTCCAATACCTGTACTATAAAATTTGCACCGCAAAGTCTGGAAAAGTTGATGGTCAGTCAGTCTATGTTGATAACCTTAATGAGAAAAGATTGGATGAAAAATCTTAAATACGACAAATTGTGATGAAATATAAATTGTTTGACGCTCAATTATTCCTTGAGGCTACGGAGCGCATTGAATCTTCCAACGACTGGAACAAGAACGACTACAGGAAATACTTTTGTGTGGGAAAAAGGGAAAGTTGCGGGCAAAATGTTCGACTTGACGGGACCTACCCTCCCCTTTAAAAAGCGAGGAAGTGTCGGATGCAGACCATGCAGCACAAGTGACGGCGACCTCCCACGTTTCTCCAATGGAAGATGTTAAACCCTTTTGAGTTGATGAATTTTTCATTGTCCACTAATTACAAATTCCTTCTTCTTCTTCTCCCTAGCGTTAGTCCCGCGCAGTCGCAGGGTCCGCTGTCTTTATCAGTCGTCGCCACTTCGCTCTGTCTAGGGCATCTTCTGCTGTGGCCGTGATTTCACTTAGGTCCTTCTTGATTACGTCCTTCCACCTCTTCTTTGGGGCACCTCGCGGTCGCTTGCCTTGCGCTTCGAAGTCCATTGCTTTCCTTATTGGGTGGTCCTGTGGCCTCCTTAGCACGTGCCCATACCATCGCAGACGCTGTTCCCGTACCTTCAGCTGGACAGGGGCAGTCTGCATGACCGCTCTGACATCCTCGTTTCTGACCCTGTCCAGTCGCGTCCAGCCGCAGGCCCATCTCAGCATCCTCATCTCAGCGGAGTGAAGCTGCCTTTCGTGATTCTTGTTCAGGGGCCAGCACTCGCTGCCGTATAGCATCGCAGGCCTCACCACTGCCCGGTACACCTTTCCTTTCAGTGTTCTGGAGCACCTTCGATCGCAGAGGATTCCAGTGGACTCCCTCCATTTCATCCAGGCCGCGTTGATTCGTGCCTTTACTGCCTGATCCACACTTCCGTCGGCTGCCAGATCGCTCCCGAGGTATCTGAAGTCCTCCACTCTTTCGATGGTCTCACCATGGCCGTCCTACGATCGGCTCTAACCCTCTTCGGAGCTCAGGAACTTGGTCTTCTTGACATTCAGCCGAAGCCCACCTTCTGCCAGGACTTCTGCCATTTCTGCACCTTGGCCTGTAGTTCTTCTCTGCTATCCGCTATCAGGGCGATGTCGTCAGCGTAGAGGATGGTCTTTCAGTGGTCCTTCCATGAGGCCCTTCACCATGACATCTAGTGTTAGGAGGAAGAGGAACGGGCTCAGAGCTGACCCTTGGTGCACCCCAACCGTGATGTCCACTTCCTTCGTTAGGCCGTGTGGGGTGCGTATAGCTGCCTTCGCCCCATCGTACATGTCCTTCACCAGAGAGATCAGGTGTTCTGGCACTTCCGTTCCCTGAGCGCTCTCCATAGTACTGCTCGCGGTAGTCGGTCGAACGCCTTCTCCAGGTCGAGGAAGGCTAGGTAGCAGGGTCGGCGCTTTTCTCGATACTTTTCCATCACTTGCCTGCGATGAAGATGGCATCCGTTGTAGACCTTTCGGGCATGAACCCGAACTGTTCCTGGAGATCGGGACCAGCTCCCGCAGTTTCGAGTCGACCAGTCGCTCGTACAGCTTCATTGTATGAGCAGTCAACTTGATCCCGCGGTAGTTGGAGCAGTCCATCGCGTCACCCTTCTGCTTGAAGATGGGGACGATAGTGCTTGTTCTCCAGGCATCCGGCATCCTTCCTTCGGTGGTTACCGTGTTCAGGAATTGGGTAAGCCATCTGATCCCGTACTCTCCGAGCGCCTTCCATGCCTCGATTGGCACCTTATCTGGACCCACCGCCTTTCCAACCTTCATCTTCCTTAGTTCTTGACGAACCTCATCCTCTGTCCATAGTGAGATAGGGCCAGCCGTCGCCTCTGCTTGCGAGCTGTCTTTGTGGGGGAACTCCTCGTTCAGGAGCGCTTTGTAGTACTCCTCCCACCTCCTCCTGACTTCAGTTGGCTTCCTCAGGATGGCACCGTTACTGCTCTTCGCTCTTCACCACCCTAATGTCTTGGGTAGCCCGATGCCGGGCTTTGGCCAGTCTGAAGACGAACTTTTCTGCGTTTTGGCTCTCTAACTTCTCGTACAAGGCGTCCATTTCCGTGTTCTTCGCCTTGGCGACGGCTGCCTTAGCGAGCCTCTTGCAACCCTTGTAGGCAGCGAGGTCCTCGGGGCTCCGGGTCTTCTGCCAGCGCTTGTATGCTTCCTTCTTCTGCTTCACGACTCGCTGGACCTCCTCGTTCCAGAACCACGCTGCCTTGTCTCCTCTGAATCCACCTCGCGTCTCTCCCAGTACCTCCTTGGCGCATCGTAGGATGATCTCAGCTGCACCCCAAGTCTGCTGCACTGGTCCCTCAGGATCTGGGAGACCAACTTCCATTATCCTTCGTTTGAGGTCGCTCTTCTCTGCTCGGTGCAACTTCCACCACCGGATTCTCCTCTCGGTTCTTACCCTTGTCTTCTTGGGGAGGTCTATGGCAATGTCTGCCAGGAGGGGCCTGTGCTGGGAGCCAGTCTTCGCCAGGAAGTTCCTTGATGTTCCTTCTTCACCGGAGTTCTCGCTTGCTTTATTTCGAAAGAAATAGGAACAAATTAATCTCGTCTTCTGCCTTCAAAGGGCTATGTTAGAAGGATGGCGAAAGCGCCAAATTCTCCATACAAGTAGACATCGGTAGAGATCTTCTTGCGTCCACTTTATGAAATCGATGATCAAGTGATAGTCTCAGATTAGTCGAAGAGCCATTGGTTTGGTTCCACGCAGAATATCAAGCCACGACGGGTCTCCAATTGTAGCGTTTCCGTTGAGTTATTTACTTTACGCTTCAATTGTTTACCATCAAAATATATTGAAGGAGGCCAAGCTTTGCATTCCTCCAGGGTTCGGACCAGATCTGTCGGGAAAGATAACTGAATTGTACCTTGTTGACCTCGCGTTCCACTTTTTAAAGGAGGAATTCACGATTAGAATGAAGGTCGAAGAAAGGGAAACTGACCTAGTTGAGGGACCCACGGACCTCCTGAGGGTGCGAACTGACGCGCAATTCGCATGGAAAAATTTGACCTCGGCGACCTATCATGCCTCAAAGCTGGCGGGTCCGGCGATCTCCGCCCACCGATCATCTGATCACTCGCCGTAGTTCAATACGTGGCGAGTGATTAGATGAGAGAGCGTAGTGTTGAAGAGGGCACAGCGATGAGAGTCGCATCAATGCTCAAATCAACGGGCAAGGAAGGGGTCCCATTTCTCGGGTTCTGGGCCGTTTCTCATGGTTCTTCCTTCTTTCGTGTACCACTCACCATCCCTAGGTTAATTTGAAATGGGTTGCTTTTTCATCGTGAATTCGTCCTTTAAAATTCAATCAATTGCTACCTACCACTCTGAATACGAGCGAAATGCGTGGCGCGCCCCAGCAAGGGATTTGTCAGCACAGGATAGCTTTACATTGTTTTTCTTCAGTCAGAAAGAACTGTTATTTCGCATCTCAAATTGAATTGTCAGCCACAACTATTCCAGCTATTTTACCAAAATACAGTTGTTTACTTTGGAATATCACTGACGACATTCGCTTGGCTGTTTACATCCAACAGCCTCGACAATCTCCACTCAAACGTAAAAGCATAGCTCATTCTAAGTCATCTAATGCTCAGCATTTTATTTTGTTCGCTGCAAAGATCACTTCTAACGTGAGAGCGGCTTTGATGCTGTTTTAATGCTCTTCACTCATCGTCAAAGATGTTTGTTTTCTAGGAAAGCGATGACGAATACTGGAGCTCATCTCGTATTCAAATACTATTAATAACTATTCAAAATTACTCAGCTACTCGATGATTTTATTATTATTCACGTCACCCTCGCCTCAGCATCGTCACGGGCCGAACCCGATTTATTAATGCAAAGTCAAACCCGGAGGAGTCAATGTCAGACAGCGGAACCGTGGAGGACAAACTTTTTTCTCCTTTCAATGTCTTCACCCTAAACGTACCCGACAGGAGGCCCGTCGCGGGCGAGAAGCAGAGACGCAGACGGGTCAGCGGCCGAGTGGACGCCAAATCACCGCTGTACGCGTTGCGACTCGTCCGTTGACCCGTCTGCGCCTCTGCCTTCTCACCGCGACCGCCTCCCGTCGGGTACCCCAGCACCTTCGACTTCTACCTTCACTTCTTTGCACTCCATATCATCCGTTTTGATCCGCACTCTACCTCACTCAAACGGTATACGAGCTACTTGATCCCCGTCCTTTGGAGTGTTAATTTGCAGCCCGCGTCTCTACTCTTTCGCCTGAACTGTGAGTTCTCACTTAGCTTCCGCCATTTTCCGATGGCCTCCGCATTCCCATTTTCACTTGGCTCCTTTGCGTTTCCCGCTGTTCACGGATTTTCCTTTTTGAACAATTGGTTCGACGGCTTGTAAATGGCAGGGCTGTCCCTCGTTAACACCCCATCTTTCTCTCTAGCTCTCATGCACCCTGAGAACTGGGAAAAGTCCAACGTAGCTCATGTATACTGCCCAAATCGTGCTGAAGTCAATTCAAAAAAGGAAGGGGAAGAGATTCGCATCGATTAGAACTCCTGGAAAACCTGCCCTTTTAAATTCTACGGGACTGAAAAGGCACTGAAATGCAAGCTTGGCTTATCGAACAAATTAGCGCTGGACATTTTCAAACTACACTTTCTGACCTCTCAGTCGAACATGCCTAAAATTCGCCTTATGATATGTCATCCCACAATTGACTTACTAGGACAAAAACGTTGCCGCTGTGGTCCACCCGAAGATGAATGTCCGTGATCGAATGGTCATGTACCAATGGACAAGAACACAACAAGCGACAAAGATAAAAGGTTCCGATTTGCAACCGATTGAGAAATGTTTGTAGAGTTGTAAAGTTAGTAAGGATCAGCATAAAAGGTAAAGGTGAAGGTGAATGTTTGAATGCTTTCTTGTCCTGCACGAACAAAGCAATGGCGACAGCTGCCCTAGCACTGAGTGAAATACTTGAATCATGCATGTTATCGATCTATTGAGCTATTCCTAAAAGATAGACTTGCCTATCGCTGGCAACCGTTCAAGATAACTGTACCCAAGTTATCAAACTTACCAGGAAGGTCTTTCAGGGCGTGACGAGCTTTTTGAAAACGGTCTTTTGCATGATATAGGGGCAGATGCGGGGACCACAGAACCATGTTTAATTTTTCCTGAACGGCCCTCTGAATACCAGAAAAGGGGTCCCTAGTTCGATTCCTCTTGGTGACAAATTTTTGCATTTCGAGTTGACGTTCCAAAATTCGCGCAAAATGGAGTTCTGATTGTTCTGGTTGGTTCTAACTCCATTTTGCGCGAATTTTGGCACGTCAACTCGAAATGCAAAAATTTGTTATCGAACTAGGGACCTCCTTTTCTGGTATTCAGAGGGCCGTTCAGGAAAAATTGAACATGGTTCTGTGGTTCCCGCATCTGCCCCTATATCATGCAAAAGACCGTTTTCAAAAAGCTTGTCACGCCCTGAAAGACCTTCCTGGTAAGGTTTTGGCGTATAACGGTAAAGGGTGTTTAGCCGTGGATCGGAGCTTTCGGCGACGCGAAGTTGTTAATGTTATGGACAAATTGTTGGCGGCTCTGCCACACGTCATCCACGCTGCTAAAGCTGCACTGTTCAAACCTGGATTCGTAGAACTTCCGTTTGGGAAACGCAGCCCCCATTGCATCACTTTGCTGCTCTCCAGCACATTCCGAAGAAACTGGTGCCCATTTTGTACACCCCAAAAAAATTTTGCCGCGCAGACCGATTTGCCAATAAACGAACTTCAAATGAATATTTCCTCACGTTCATGACCTTTCTCAAAAAACGTTCAAATGGAGGCTTTAATTCACAATGCCAACACACTTGCCTTGTGGGGTCCCCTGTTTCCAAAGAACCGCTAATGGAATCCGAATTCTGAGAATCAAGGACGTCGATACCATCAGTATGCCAGAAGTTCACCAAAAGCGCGTCGCATCGTGTTTCTGGACGATTGTGATGGGATCGGATGCAGCAATCGCGATAAGCCGATGAAAGATGATAGCAGGAATGCATAGTGGTGCATCAATGTAAAAAAATACAAAATGGGATGGGACCCTTTCTTTCGTCCGTACAATTTTGGGAGCGGGTCTAAGTTGTACCGGCGCTAATTACTGGGATCTTTTGGGACGGTAGCTATAACGTCTGACCCGTAACCGCATTGCTGTCTGACAGGCAAGCTACCGCATCGTTTGTCGGTGCACCAGTCCGCCGCGAGAAGAAATTCGAACGATGACGGTGACGGTTTTATTTCGAATAGACTGCGGTTGTGACCCTTTCCACGCGCCGGAAGGATGGTGTTCTGGCGAACGCGAGAGGGCCTTCCGAGACGCCGCACTTCGGGCCTTAGCTATGGCGCTGACAGAGTAGCCGTGTTCAGTTTGCGTAAGGCGCGCACATTAGCATTTCGTGACATTTTCCTTCCTCTCGTCCTTTTCATTCATTGATATCGATTCGATTATATTGTGGTCGAAGTCTGCGTGAACCTTCCTGATGATAATTATTATAAAGCTTCGTTTGGTTGGCCCAGATGGCGTACGGCCCGGGATTAGATCGCCGGACCGCCCGCGAGATCAACAGCGCCACTTGCCACTACACCACTTTCATACCTCCGGATGTTTAGAATGGAGAGATAAAAACACCGGGTTGCACATCGGCTGGACCTCTCAAGTCATGTACAGGCCTAAGCGCGTACAAAATGCCACTACGAATTCGAAGGAAATAGATTGCGTGGCGCATCTCAAGAAAGATTAATAAACGCCAAATCTTCCATCCTTTACATAGCTTTTTGACATACACATAGACTTATTTCTATGTAAACCTTGTCCACCTCATTCGGTGAGGAAGCTTGCATACTTTAGCGTCCATGGTTAAGGAGTTATCAGCGATAACCCTTTATTTAGGTAGGAGTTTAAAGGGATCAAATTTAAATCAATTCTTACCGAGTAGAACTCGTCCATGGTAAAATTTGCTGTTTAGAGGTCCACTGATAACTCGTCCAACTTTAATAGCGGTAGACTGCTGTGATATGCATAATCATATAAGGTGCTGTGCTGAGTTGTTGGACTATTGCTAGGAAGCGTAATATATTAATAAATAAATAAAAATAATAAATAATAAATAAAAATATTTATTTCTTTATTATAATCAAATATTTATATTGAAATTATCTAACATTAATCAGTTCTTCAGAATGATCAACAATGTTTGCTTTGCTATTTCAGAACACAGCCATTTATAGTCATTTTCGCTGATTCCGCGCTCTGGTCAGAGTCCAGACGGCTAGAGTGTATCTACATCGCTGTTGTAATCGGTTAAGGTTATAACAGTGCTGAGTCCTTAATCTGTATGCTATACGAAGTTATTACGAAACATCGGAAGGGACCCATACAAGATTATAAGTTAAGGAACATAGGATGTATACCGTAACCCACGTTTGCGTCAGAGCGCGGTTGCAGGCTTTCCAGTGCACAATGCCAGCACTAGTGTGTGAGCGGTCAACGACGCCGCCCCTGCTGTTCGGGGCAGCGAACCACAAAAATGGAGCGACGTCGCAGCGTTCGCCTCGCCGCTTGCGCGACGAAGCCGAACACCGTCGCAGCGTCCCGGCTCGCCGCCCGCGCGATGGGGCCGAACACCCGCGACGAAGCCGAGCGCCGTTGCGGCGTCCGGTGCGCCGCTTGCGCGACGAAGCCAAGCACCGTCGCAGCATTCGCCTCTGCGACGCTGCGCGCGCTCCGCGCGCGAGCACAGGGAGGTGATCCCCGGGGTGCCGCCCCATCCGACGTGTGGCGACAACCGCTCGCGTTGTGTCCTCCACCTTCTACATAAACGGCGCATAGTACTCTGCGCGGGCCTGCTCGACGCATTCTCTCTTCGTTGAGAGGGTGCAGAGAAGACGAGAAAATCGATGACACGTGAGAATGCGCGCCCCAGTGCAACGTCGAGAAGGTTACGGTATACACCCTATGTTCCTGAACTTATAATCTTGTGGGACCGTAATAACTTCGTCCTGGCCGGCTTCAGCTAACTGTAACTGGGAACCCTTTCTGGGCGAGAATAACTGCGTCATAAGCCATGCGTGAAATTGTACCCACGTAATCGGGCTATTTCTGATGCTTCTCCTTTCACCCTCATTCAATGGGTTTCGTCTGCTGTAAAGGGCACGGCATTCATGAGATACGCTGGCGTGAAAAGTTCCAAGCATGTCGTCGCTTTTTCCGATTTGGTGCTCATCGATGACGTTCGTGGGCACTGTCCCACACTTAAAAAGAAGAAGCTCCCTCTCAGTTGCAAATTTCTTCGTAGGGAAGCTTTCAAAGGGCTTCATTCAGCGTCATTCACTCTGTCATTGTAACTGGAAAAAA
>MU903718.1:0-12328 GCA_036418205.1 Ostertagia ostertagi | reverse complement strand
TATGAAGCGACCAAGTCAAGATCTGAAGTCTAATTGAGTTCTACATCTCACGGAAGAAGTGGCATGTCGCTCAACCCACGTTCCAGTTAAGAATCCCACCAAACAATGTGATTTAGTTCACAGTGTATGAGGTCCGACTTAAAAATCCTAAAATTATTTTATAATCAACTCCATGTCAATAAAAACGACGCTAACATAGAAATTCAAAGCTACTCATCGAATAACTAATTTATCATGTGGATTTGAGAGCTATTTTGCCGAATTCGCTTTGGAATTCGGAAGTTTCCAAACTTTTGACGCGCCATTTCTTATAAAAATTCGTATTTTTCAAATGCGATTTCAGTTTTCAAAAAATCATGTTACCCATCGTAATCTACACTTGATTCTGAATATAATATGTGAATTCGGGGCAATTTCATTGTCTATTGGCTACGCTAGATCAAAAATAAAAAAGTTTCCAAACTTTTGACCGCTACTGTATATCCCACACGGTCCGACATGGCCTGCAATGCGCGGGATATATGCCCCGCGTTGTCGTCAATGTGTTAAAAGCAGAATTTACGATGAAAAGCAACCCATTTCAAATTAACCTAGGGATGGTGAGTGGTACACGAAAGAAGGAAAAACCATGAGAAACGGCCCAGAACCCGAGAAATGGGACCCCTTCCTTGCCCGTTGATTTGAGCATTGATGCGACTCTCATCGCTGTGCCCTCTTCAACACTAACGCTCTCTCTGCTATCTAATCACTCGCCACGTATAGACCTGCGGCGAGTGATAGTCGGTGGGCGTACCCGCCAACCGCGCCAAGAGTGAGCCATGCTAGATCGCCGAGGTCAAATCTTTCGCTGCCAATTGCGTGTCAGTCGCACCCTCAGGAGGTCCGCCTGTCTCCCCACTAGGCAATTTTCCCCTTCGACCTTCGTTCTTATCGTGGAATCCTCCTTTAAGGTCTTTGTTTGAATTAAATTTATACCGTATCGTTGCACAAGCGGTTATTGTTCTGACGCTTTTTCAGTGAGGTATAGTAAAATTCTTCGAAGACGTAGAGGTGTTTTTATCCATTAGTGCTCCCGAAATACTGCAGAATGTGCGCCTTATACCCTAGTAAGAGTAAGCACATCAACATCACTCGCGGCTGTTCGCCCGACAGTCATATCATTGTTATGGTCATTTTCTTTCCTCACCTCCACCTTATAAAAGGGAAATTTTCAGAACGGACTTGCAGGCATTCAAACACAAAGATGAAAAGTATGCCTAGAAATCGAATTTTTGGGTTGTTGAGTATTTGTAAAGCACGGCTAAACGCTCTTTGCGTCATTGAATCAGTAATGTTGATTTTGTTCCTTTCTCACTTAAAGGAGGAATTCACGATTAGAATGAAGGTCGAAGAAATGGAAACTGACCTAGTTGAGGGACCCACGGACCTCCTGAGGGTGCGAACTGACGCGCAATTCGCATGGAAAAATTTGACCTCGGCGACCTATCATGCCTCAAAGCTGGCGGGTCCGGCGATCTCCGCCCACCGATCATCTGATCACTCGCCGTAGTTCAATACGTGGCGAGTGATTAGATAGCTGAGAGAGCGTAGTGTTGAAGAGGGCACAGCGATGAGAGTCGCATCAATGCTCGAATCAACGGGCAAGGAAGGGGTACCATTTCTCGGGTTCTGGGCCGTTTCTCATGGTTCTTCCTTCTTTCGTGTACCACTCACCATCCCTAGGTTTAATTTGAAATGGGTTGCTTTTTCATCGTGAATTCGTCCTTTAAAGCTCTCTACATCATCGAATATGGAACAGCATGGGTTCACATGCAGAAATCGCAGGTGGATTGTGTAGAATTAAGTAGGAACCTCACTAAACTCATCTGTCAGCACGAGGAGTTGGTCCGCGCTATTGAATGTCAAAGGTCAGTAAAATCAATTTTCCTTCTGTTCCTTCACGTGATAGTCCGACAGCTTCCTGAGAATTGCTACTATTTCAGCCCGGATTTTGTCGACATCCTCAAGTCACTGAAGGTCTCTGTAAGAAGAACAATTGATCTTATCAAGGAGAATTTGTAATTATGGATGATTTTTTCCGTCATATTTGGATGTATGTGCGTGGTTCATCTTCCAGTCTCCCAAATATTGCCTTATTTGGGCTGCGATTTAGTTTTTGTGATATTAAACGGAAGTGCTTTTATCTTTATTATTTTTAGGAAGTGATTCTCAGTGTTTTCTGTTATGATCTCTTTGACATAAAATTTCAGTAATGTTGTTGTGTTGAACCACTCGATAAGCGTTCGGCATCCCACCACTTTCGTTTCTGAAATTCGTCATGTATCCGATCTGGTTGTTTAGAAAGTTCGTGCGTATTTTTTGGATCTCATGCCACAAGCTCCTTCAACAAATTCAAAATGTGTTCACGTAGGCTGTGGATAGGGCACACTGTGCAGTAATTACAGCAATAACCGAATCATGCCCACCCTAGTCGCCTTCTTCGAGTTCAAAGTGGAAAGAGAAAAGAGCTATGTTTTTCGCGCTCTGACTCAAGCAGCTCTACTGAGCCACAAACCGATTGAAGCCTGAAGTAACATCTGCATTGCGATACATCTCCTTGTCATTGCCAGCCGTGAGGTATCAGAATGGATGGATCTTCTTTGCTCAGGAGACTACAGCCTGGAGAAAAACCCTCGTTCAGGAAGGCCATCGGTGTCGGAATTTGGACAGACTGCGCACAGTTCATAGAGGTTCTCGCTCCTTCGTAAAAGGGTTCAAGCTTTGTCAAAGATCTCCTCATGAGTTGACTTTAGATGACAGTACGACACAAGTTTCGTCTGTAACTTGTCTCCTACTCTACCCATGTGCGCTTGTTGAGCAAAGTCGGCATTCGAGAAGCACAGGTTCATGACAACCACACTCAAAAGCCCCAGAGGTCGAATTGAGCAGAAGAGGGTGAAAATGGGCTAATTTACAACAAGGTCGTGCTCCGTCCTTTTGGAGCATTCCCGCGGCAACCATTAGAAATATCTCCCTCGTTAGAGCAACTAAGTTAGGTCTAGTATTTGTTTTATTTATTTATTTATTTATGCGCCCCAATGACGCGCTCTTACACACTGGGTAGGTGATGCAAACACTAAATCAACATTGAATAAATACTAAATAAATAGACAAGAGGATCGGAGTCGTACCATCTAACCGCTATCATAGTGGGAAACAGCCATCGTAGAGGAAAAAAGTCAATGGTAAGAAGTAATAAAGCAGAGACCGAGACAGAAGAACACCCTAGCCACAAACAAGTGGAAATCCGGCAGACACCCACACCAGTCGGCAATGGTGCCCCTGAGCGCCACAAAGGGGTCGTGGAAGCTTGCCGGAACTTCGAGACAAGCGACAGCCTTCGTGGACCGGCAAGCCAGGTGAAAGCGGAATTTTTTTTTTTTTTTTTTTTTTTTTTTTTTTTTTTTTTTTTTCTCCCAAACCTTGTGAAACCAGAGCATGGAGAGACTGCTCAAAGAAAAGAGTTAAGAAGGATCAGATGAAACTCCAGTCTAAACTCTCGATTGGTTATGGCCGAAAAGGGAAAGTTCATCAATGATATCACTGGACTTCAATGAAGACTGCGATCCCCTTGATTGGTAGAATAAAGAATCAGTAAAAAAAAACAACTAAAATAACAACAGAAACACAACAAAAGGAACCAAGAGCCACCATAAAATGTTCAACAGCAGAGGCTCACAGCAAAACTCCTATATTTGCCCGTAAGACCTAAAGAAGTATGCCCGCTCCATGAAAATCGAGATCACTTGTTGAAAGTGACACGACTGTAGATATCGAAGTTTAGCTGAATAGCCCTACCATGTCCAATGTGCAGCGGTGATCAGCCTACTGAAGGATATCTGCTTTGTAGGCTCAGCAATCGCCTTGCAGACGAGAAATACGATTTCCGTGGGCACATCGAAATTGACCTCACTACCTTTTTTCAGCTCGCAACTGTCAACTTCTACAAGTTAGACGGCCACTCTCTGGTTGATCGTTGCCAATAAGTCACTTGCGGTGATGGTGCATATATGATGACAGATTAGCACATGGGCTTGAAATAGAGTATGCTCAAAAAGAAGTTCATAATGCGCACAATTATTTGTGACAACCTAATATTTCCATTTGGAGTTGTATCAGGTTGTTTCATAATTCTTGCAGCAAACTGGCTGGATTTTTCATATTTTTTTATTATTTCGTTGTATCATTCATCCAGTGTAGTACAAACCATAATTATTCGCAGCATGTTTCCAACGCATTGAGCGGCTCGATACTCCTCGTGCAGAATTCCACTGAAACGTAGTCGAAGACAGATTAGATGTCGATTTCGATACATTGTGGTTAGAACGAAATCTTTTTCGAGTTTGTCTGGAGGAATAAGTTGGTGGGCATCCGGCCCGAGGTCACTGCTGTAATTTGTGTAAGGAAGGAACTTCTTCGTCTGAGAGTCCCAAAATTTCCTGGATCTTCAATAAGTTGTTCAACAGTGTCTTAGAAAAGCAAACTTTGACTCGTTTTTCTTTCTTCTTAAAAGCGCTGCAATGAAGCTGTGACGATAGACTTCTGCGCTAACTGTGATATCTGCATGTAGGGGCTCCCAGCGTCCAACTTCTATCGTGTTCCACCAAAAACCCGGAAGGGGCCTGACTTGGAGGAAGTCGTACCTCCAGTCAGTCAGATCTCCCAAATCCTTTGCGCAAGACTATCGTCACTTGTTTGTATGTCTTCACCTTTTCCTCACCATCGGCATCTACGATGGACGATCATTCGAAGGAACCACTACAAGTCAACTTGAACACAACGTGTCAGATCATGTTCAGAGCTAGTTTGGGCACGTGTGATCCGAACTCTATATTTCCTGATCTTGGCAAGCTTTGGGGACGGTCTCCAAAGTACTGTCACTCCTCGCATGAGAAGTGCCTCTGCGCAAATGAGCGATAGTCTATCTGAGCTTTTAAAGAGATAGGTAGAAGCATTCGTGATTTGCCGCTCACGGGTGCGTATGATGTGTGGATCTTCTTCAAATAAAAAAAGTGATCGTCGAGCAGAATGAAACGCCGATTCACCGTGGAATGAGGAAGCGTTGCCCGTCTCCTGGCAAAGCCTCATTGTAGCCTGACTCGTGGAAGATCCCAAGCGGTACTCGTAAAATATGCGCACGAAGAGCTTTTCGCGCGAAATCCTTGAAATAACCATGGTAAGTAGCGACGCCACGAGCTAGTCGGTTGGTCGAAATTGCAAAGGTGGATGATGCGTCAACAAACATGTTGCGGAATTTTTGAGGTTTTTAAAACAATCTCAAGCACTGAATGTAATTTGCGCAGGACTTATGGATCCAACCTTATAGTAACGATGTACAAACTAATGGGTCTCATCCAGTAAGGGGGGCATCAAGTGGCTGCCTCACCCCCCACCCCCCTAGACTGCCTACACTCCCCCTGGCGCACAGGTTTCTCGAAGTACGGGACCCCGTGAGCCAGGGGGAGTGAAGCCAGTTCAGGGGGTGGGGGGTGAGGGCAGCTATTAGACGTTGCATCACAATGCCCCCCCCTTACTGGATGAGACCGCCGTATTTTATCTTGCTCAACTAAAGTTGAAACATGCAGGAACACTTAATTTTTTATTTGCACACTAATTTATCGCGTTTAAACATTTATACAACATTCTCCACGTCTAAGTCTTAGAGGTCGAATTCAGTTCCTTCCACCGACGCATCACCTGATACTTGGCCGCCTCATCACGTATTTTATTCCATGAACCCCGCTGAATGTGCCTATGTGATTGTGTGACCGCTTTTCTGCCACAAAGTGGTTTTTAATGCATGTCCCCTTTCGGAGAATAATTCTAGGAAAGGGATTTTCTCTCTTTCAACTTGCGGTCACACATGCGTATGCGTATGCGGGTGATGTAAACAACAGGTTATCCTGCACAATGCACGATCCTTTCAACATTGGCTGTGTATGAATACAATCTGCCGAACTTGTCCAAATTGTGTTCGTATGCGTTTGTTTCACCCTGTAACACTTTATCCTCGATGTTAGACAATGGAAATTTGAAAACACGTTGTTGCGCGCTCAGATTGCTAAAATAGGATGGAGATGCAAAAGGAGTGTGGAAACTGTAAGTGCACGCCCCTATTCTTCAATATTGCGTATTCTCCATGCCGCGTAAACTCACTACGCCTCTGGTTCAAATTTTTGTCCGTTTCAATGGACCCTGTTTGGAAGGATTTTGAACACCACTACTTTCCACGAACAATGTTCATAATCGCGGCGGCCCACTTTCCATAATTCTCCAAAAACAATATTTCTCGTTTCCGCATCAATGGTCCAGGCTGACCTAATCCGTGTTGCTCTATTCCACAGCCGCTCCTTGTTCATCTCCCTGCGAAAACAAGCTCCCTTAACACATTGACGACAACGCGGGGGACATATATCCCGCGTATTGCAGGCCATGTCGGACCGTGCGGGATATACATATATCCAGTTGGCGCTGCACGCATTGCGCGCGCAACGCAGATCTGTGGCGAATTTTGATAGTGCGACGAAAATTTTCAAATTTGGCTTGATACAATACGAATATCTGAATTCTCCGCTAAATTCTATCCGCCACGACCTGGTGGCGTGTCGTATCACAGCGGGCTAATATATTCCTGGCGTGATTGTGTCTCGCTAACTCCTGCTCGGTCCGTCGGAACATAAATCTCAATGCGCCAACTCTGACCTTTACTTCGGTCCTTGCACCCTGCCCTAAGCTGGCCAATAGCAAGTTGTGTTTTGCCCTTCTATTTCGCGCCTACACACGTCTGAGTGATTTGGTTCCCCTTTAGAATGGTTTCACTCGCTCTGCCCTTGAACTCAAATCACGACATTTTGCAGCTCCGCCCACTTAGGTGCGTGCTCTACCAGTAAATAGCAGTTTTGAGGCTTTCTCTACCAACTCTAACCCGTTTCCCCTACCCTAGGGGGGGGGGAGAGAAAAGGTCACCCGCGGCGCGGACGCGTTCGCGTGTTGGTGACGTCAAAATGACGTCGCAGCTGCGACAGATTCGAAGGAAAGGCGAGCAGTGGCCAGCGCCGCTGCCACTTTGTTTGAATGAAGCTGGGCTTCTGGCACTATACCAACTTGTTCAATCAGTTGTTCCGCGAGAGAAATGTTTGTGCTACGTTCAGGTACCATCCTTGCCTTAGGAATTGAAATTTCTTGAAAATGTGGTGGAATCGAAGTTTTCATGTGGAGACCCTTAGGAGTACTTTGACAGTACTTTGAGCTGAGAGTTTACCGTGTTCGATTCCAAGCTTACTTCTACTTATCACACAGTGAAGTAAGAGCACGATAGATGCTCGGAGTACTTAACATTGAAGTAATGGTGGAAAAGCTAGCTCTTGCTCGTTGCCTTGCCGCCGTTGTGACGTCATCAACACGCGAACGCGTCTGCGCCGCCGGTGACCTTTTTCCTTTTGAAGTTATCCCTGGGACCTCTTGGAACCAAATTACGACACTTTTGGCAAACTCCGCCCACTTAGGTGCGTGCTCTACCCAGTGATAGCAGTTGAGCTCTTTTCCCTCACCAACCTCTAACCCCGTTTTCCCCTATCTCTAGGGGGGGGAGAGAAAAGGTCACCCGCGGCGCGGACGCGTTCGCGTGTTGGTGACGTCAAAATGACGTCGCAGCTGCGACAGATTCGAAGGAAAGGCGAGCAGTGGCCAGCGCCGCTGCCACTTTGTTTGAATGAGGCTGGGCTTCTGGCACTATACCAACTTGTTCAATCAGTTTCCGCGAGAGAAATGTTGTGCTACGTTCAGGTACCATCCTTGCCTTAGGAATTGAAATTTCTTGAAAATGTGGTGGGCATCGAAGTGTTCCCCTGTGTGAACGCCTTAGGAGTACTTTGACATTACTTTGAGCTGAGAGTTACCGTGTTCGATTCCAGCCATTATTTCTACTTATCACACAGTGAAGTAAGAGCACGATAGATGCTCGGAGTACTTAACGTATTGAAGTAATGGGGAAAGCGGCCCTTGCTCGCTGCCTTGCCGCCGTTGTGACGTCACCAACACGCGAACGCGTCCGCGCCGCCGGTGACCTTTTCCATGGAGCCATCCTAGGACCCCTTGCAATCGAATTTGCGACAACTTTGGCAAAACTCTCGCCCGACTTAGGTGGCTTGCCTCTACCCAGTAATAGCGTTGAGGCTCTTCTCCTTACCATACCTCGTACCACCCCATTTTCCGCCTGCATAGGGGGGGGGGGAGAGAAAAGGTCACCCGGCGGCGCGGACGCGTTCGCGTGTTGGTGACGTCAAAATGACGTCGCAGCTGCGACAGATTCGAAGGAAAGGCGAGCAGTGGCCAGCGCCGCTGCCACTTTGTTTGAATAAGGCTGGGCTTCTGGCACTATACCAACTTGCTCAATCCATTGTTCCGCGAGAGAAATGTTTGCGCTACGTTCAGGTACCATCCTTGCCTTAGGAATTGAAATTTCTTGAAAATGTGGTGGAATCGAAGTTTTCATGTGGGGACCCTTAGGAGTACTTTGACATTACTTTGAGCTGAGAGTTACCGTGTTCGATTCCAGCTTACTTCTACTTATCACACAGTGAAGTAAGAGCACGATAGATGCTCGGAGTACTTAACGTATTGAAGTAATGGTGGGAAAGCTCGCCCTTGCTCGCTGCCTTGCCGCCGTTGTGACGTCATCAACACGCGAACGCGTCCGCGCCGCCGGTGACCTTTTCCATTTCACCGGTCTCTGGGACCTCTTGGAACCAAATTACGACACTTTTGGCAAACTCCGCCCACTTAGGTGCGTGCTCTACCCAGTAATAGCAGTTGAGCTCTTTCTCCCTCACCAACCTCTAACCCCGTTTTCCCCTATCCCTAGGGGGGGGGGAGAGAAAAGGTCACCGGCGGCGCGGACGCGTTCGCGTGTTGGTGACGTCAAAATGACGTCGCAGCTGCGACAGATTCGAAGGAAGGGCGAGCAGTGGCCAGCGCCGCTGCCACTTTGTTTGAATAAGGCTGGGCTTCTGCACTCATACCAACTTGTTCAATCAGTTGTCCGCGAGAGAAATGTTTGCGCTACGTTCAGGTACCATCCTTGCCTTAGGAATTGAAATTTCTTGAAAATGTGGTGGAATCGAAGTTTTCATGTGGTGACCCTTAGGAGTACTTTGTCAGTAATTTGAGCTGAGTGTTTTCGTGTTCGATTCCAACTTACTTCTACTTATCACACAGTGAAAGTAAGAGCACGATAGATGCTCGGAGTACTTAACGTATTGAAGTAATGGTGGAAAAGCTCGCCTTGCTCGCTGTCTGCCGCCGTTGTGACGTCACCAACACGCGAACGCGTTCTGCGCCGCCGGTGACCTTTCGCAATGGAGGCCATCCCTAGACCTTCACCGAATTGCGATACTTTTGGCAAACTCCGCCCACTTGGGTGCGTGCTCTACCCACTAATAGCATTTGACCTCCTTTCCTTCGCCGACCTCTACTCCCTTTTTCCCAGCCTCCTGGACTTCTTGGAGCCGAGTTATGAATTTTCGTCGCAAACTCCGCCCACTTTGGCCAAGCCCCGCCTACCACTGGCCTTTGACCTCCACTTCCCACCCAACTATATCTTCTTTTTTCCCCACTCTCCGGGACCTTCTGGAACAGAGTTCTGAATTTTCGTCGCAAACTCCGCCCACTTTGGTCAAGCCCCGCCCACCGATGACAGCTGGCCTCCACTCCTCCACCCACCTCTATCCACCTTTTCCCCAGCCTCCGGAGCTTCATGGAGCCGAGTTATAAATTTTCGTCGCAAACTCCGCCCACTTTGGTCAGGCCCCGCCCACCAATGACAGCTAACCTCCACTCCTCCACCCACCTCTATCCACCTTTTCCCCAGCCTCCGGAGCTTCATGGAGCCGAGTTATAAATTTTCGTCGCAAACTCCGCCCACTTTGGTCAGGCCCCGCCCACCAATGACAATTAACCTCCACTCCTCCACCCACCTCTATCCACCTTTTCCCAGCCTCCGGGCTTCATGGAGCCGAGTTATGAATTTTCGTCGCAAACTCCGCCCACTTTGGTCAAGCCCCGCCCACCATGACAGCTGGCCTCCACTCCTCCATACACCTCTATCCACCTTTTTCCGGCTCTTTAAGACTTCCCCGACCCGAATTATGAGGGCTTGTAGAAAATGCTGTACACTTCAGAGCGCGCCCCGCCCATTCTGGGCGGGCCTCCGCCCACGTCATGTATGCAGGAAACACCTTAGACATTGCTCCCTTACACCAAATTGTTTTCTGCTCTGTAGGCTTTCTCCCAACCGAGTTATGAAATTTTTCATAAAGCACTGCTTTTTTGGAGAACGCCCCGCCCACCGGGGTGGGTCTCCCTAATTCGATGTGACTTACCAATGCACACCTTTACCCACTTTTTGGCCCAGTTTCGAGGTCGTTTTGTCACTGAAATCGAAATCTTGGTCTTTGGTACAATTCATTTCGACGCACGCCACGCCCTCTGTGGGCGGGGCTCCGCTTAGCTGATGTGTGTTTTGTATTACGTGAGACCCTGCCCACCCATCCCACACTTGACCCGGTCCCTCCAGGCGGATCCCGAGGAGCTAGGGAATTTCGTGACAGACACACAGACAGACGACAGACGACAGACGACAGACGAAGCGCTTTATAGTTAAGTAGGATCTACCGCTAGTAATTAATCAGCGTTCCCATCGGCTCTCTAATATAATTCGCTAAGTATGTCTGTGGTGTGTGTGTGTCTGTCTGTACGTACGTCCGTCTGTCACGAAATTCATAGCGCGCTTCGCTGCAGGCATGGAACGCTGTATTTTGAGTATGGTGTAGGGGGTGGGACGGCAACATATTTGGTGGGGTTTATAAAGTGATACCGACTGATAAGATCTGATAAGAGGCGCCAAAACGCCAATTTCATGATATTCATAGCGCGTGTCCCAGCAGTGGTGGGGCGTTGGTTCCAAGAAGTGATGTACAGCGTGGGACGGGATTATATTTTGTGGGGTTTAGAAAGTGATACCCAATGATAAGATCTGATAAGAGGCGCTGAAACGCATATTTCACGAAATTCATAGCGCGCTTCTCCGCAGGCATGGAGCGCTGTTTTTGAGTATGGTGTAGGGGTGGGACGGCAACATATTTGGTGGGGTTTGGAAAGTGATACCGACTGATAAGATTTGATAAGAGGCGCTGAAACGCAAATTTCACGAAATTCATAGCGCGCGTCCCAGCAGCAGTGGGGCATTGGTTCCAAGAAGTGATGTACAGGGTGGGACGGGAACATGTTCGGTTGGGTACAGGAAGTGATAAGGGCCGATAAGGGCCGATAATTGCGCTATTCGTAGGAAACATAGAGACCATTTAAAACCATATTCTAGATAACGCAATTCACTTCAATATCATCTCATTGCGTTGTTGTCATCAACATAAAATACGTTCGACCGCTACAATCCCAAAGTCTAAGAATGTATGATGGACGTTTAGCGATATACGATAATGGTTATATTTCATTGCAAAATCATTGGCATCAATATTATTCGACCGCTAAATCATCCTGATATCCAATAAATGGTGGTTGTTTACAGACACCACTTTAGCTCCGCACTCCACCGCGCGTATTAGACGATTGGCTTAAGAATGGGCATTCTATGGAAGGCCAGCTAACGCATTTCACGAATCAAGTTGTTGGTCAGCGGCGGAACCTAACGCTCCGCCGGTTGGTCAGCTTTACGGAGCTTTTCCGTGTCATGCACGCGGTAGTGTGCGGAGCTAAACTGGTTAATATATGAATGGCTAAGTGTGTATTCGCAAAGGACCCTACTTTCAAAAACTTACCATATTTTCGTCGTGAAACAATCTTGTTTTTTTTTATAAAAAAATGAAATTGAAAAAAAGTAAAAAGTTTGAAATCTAAAAAAATCTCTGCCTTGCAGTAGCTGCGGACCTATTCATTCGGAAAGTCATGTTTTCTTCATTAGCGTTATCATACGATAAGATACAAAAATTATAGAAAGAAGAACAATTCTTTGAGGTGTTTTAACCTCTGCAGATGCTCAATTTTTCAAAAAATGATCCTCTTTTCCGTGTTTCGTGAACATGCGAGTTCTCAACCTTAAAACACCCATAAGTTTCTTTATAATGGCATAATGAAAAACGATAAAAACCATTGAGATCTGTATGATCAAAGATTTTTATAGATTGTGCTTGTTCCTCCCACAAAACGAACCTTTTTCAGCCAGAATTTCCTACTAGGGCTCTAAAAATCAGTCTACCGAATTCGCCGCATTCGT
>MU903709.1:0-10516 GCA_036418205.1 Ostertagia ostertagi | reverse complement strand
AAAAAAACATGTAGTAGACTGCCACGCATATAAGCAAAGTATTAAAAAAGAAAGTCAAACGTAATACTATCGAGAAAACTTACCAAATTGACCCGTAAACGGAGGCGGTGCAAATGGATATGTCCATGGAGGAATGGGGGGAGGAGGTGGCATTCCAAATATACCCGCAGGAAACTGCGGATTAGGAGGAGGTAGTGTGAAGACTTGCTGTGGTTGCTGTGGTGGAGTTGGATTAGATGGTGGAGCAACATTTTCCTGATCACTACAGGAACGCGACGCAGCGTAGTTCAAAGGGGAATTACTGAAAAATGATTCAGATGACGCAGTCTATCAATACGTAGCAAATAACACTTATGGTTAGCTCTACGAAGAGCAATCAAATTATACTGACATTTATCTTCTTACCTTGATGACGACTGCCTATTCGCATTATTGCTCGGAACATTTTGACTACGGCGGTACGCAGGTCTGTAAATCATACACTACGCTGACCATCAAAATCTAAGCCGTGACTGAAGTGGAGTCAATTATTTTCCTCACAAGTTTTCCTCCTCGTCATCATCTTGTCGCGGTGTTCGACACGTTCCATCCTCGTACTGAGAGGGAGATCTCATCGGAGTATAACCACCATGACCTGAATTCTGGCAACATGCAAAAGTGAAGGGCACCTATGAGTAAAGGAGCATTCCAAAATAAGGTTGAAGGTTGCAGAAGGGGAAATGCGCAGCTGGTGGAAAGGCGGGCTCGCGACGCGGCACACCGACTAATGGCTAAGTGATGTCAGAAGCTTGTTGGGAGCAGCTACTATTAAGGTCATCGTTTGCTCTTCATTTTTGAGGGCATCATTCTGAGCGGCCGTATCATTGAATTTTTCAAGTTAATGCCTTATCAATCAGAGGATGATGATAGTTGGCAAGGTACCGGCTATCAGGGGTAACACATGCAAGCTATATGGCTCGTCTCGGTCACTGGCTCGTCCAATGCGGCACTCAACGGACTAAGAATGGGTCCCATTTCTCGGGTCTGGGTCCTTTTTTTTACCACAACTACGAACCACCTCTGCACATTTAAAAAGCGGCCGTTTCATCATCAAATCCACGTTTAATTGACGCGACTCTTCAAGTTAGGAAACCCCGCGATGAGTTGCCCTCTGTACGTACCACGGTTGACCCCGACGAGGGCACAAGAAAGGGACACCAACACGGGAATAGCAAGAGGTGCGCAATTCATGGATCAACTGCCCGCTAGCCCTAAACACCCCGAGTATGGTGGAGTTATAAAACAGCTCATTTCTACCGTATTGAGTTCAAGGGAAATTTTTCTGCGTGATGATGAATAGCCTTCTGATGGAATTTTTGTTTATGAAAGTAAGAAATACAAGAATGAAGTACTGTAAAGTGGGTCTTCAGATCTGCTAAACAATTCAGCTGGATTTTTCCAATCTCAACGCCTCTCATCAGGATGAGAATTGTTCTGCTCCCTTTTCTCGCTTTAAATCTGACAGTTTTCTGTGTACACAGGTACCCACACTGGAGGGGCCTGTCAAAGATGACATTGATGGCTTTCCATCTTGTTGGGAACCGATCCTTGTCAACTGACGCACTTCCGGCAGAGCCCAAACGGCAATTTATAAGACAGCTTAAGCTGCACGGTTTGGGCAAAACCTAGAATGGAATGCTTGGATCCCTCACGACCCATCCCACAGTTGCGACTGCGAGTCTATATTGCATAGATATTATTAACTACTTCCGGAAGAAGATGCACGCTCGACACGCAAGGTTCAAACCGTCACGTTCGCACCTCCAAACTTTTTGCAACCCCACCCCCACCCGTTTATGGAGGGTGGGTGTCCATGACGACCTCCCTCCCTCCCTTTCTCCAATCATCACCCTCACCATCGTGGCTGTTTATTTGATTCTGCATCCAGTCGGTACAGCCCACCTCCGGCCATTTTTTTTCATACCGCGGGTGGAACCACGCATGGTCCCAGAGATGCCTAACTAGCTAGCGGAAAACGGACATCCATCGATCAACGCAAGGCCCAAGCGATCAACGAGTCGACTCAGCCGCAACGGAAGAAAAAAATACTCACCAGAACGGTCACCGCTCCCATTGAAATGACGTGCTGGGGTAGCCTAAAACATTACGGTAATTGCTAGGAGGCTGATCAAAGTCAAACGTTCGAAGAAGTTTGGATTTTGTGGATCGAAAAAAGTAATTCACTATGTGTAATTACAACCCATATTAAAGAGAGTAGCAAATTGAAAACGGTGGGGAAGAAACAGAGGAAAGAGAAAAACATGAATTCGGTACTTCCAAAAGTCTTGCAGCATTTTCTATGACATGGAATTAAGATTGATAAAGCAACACCCCCAGCAGAAGTTGTGACAAAAAAATCGGCGCTCATCCAGTAAGGGGGCATCAAGTGGCTGCCCTCACCCCCACCCCCCTAGACTGCCTACACTCCCCCTGGCGCACAGGTTTCTCGAAGTACGGGACCCCGTGAGCCAGGGGGAGTGAAGCCAGTTCAGGGGGGGGGTGAGGGCAGTTATTAGACGTTGCATCACAATGCCCCCCCCCCTTACCGGATGAGCGCCCAATAAAATCTATTCAGTGATGAGAGACAGTAGGCACGCAGTATCCCCAGATGGGCTGCTCTCAGGCTCAATTCGGAAGTTTTGGTTTTTTTTTTTTTTTTTTTTTTTTTTTTTTTTTTTTTTTTTTTTTTTTTTTTTTTTTTTTTTTTTTTTTTTTTTTTTTTTTTTTTTTTTTTTTTTTTTTTTTTTTTTTTTTTTTTTTTTTTTTTTTTTTTTTTTTTTTTTTTTTTTTTTTTTTTTTTTTTTTTTTTTTTTTTTTTTTTTTTTTTTTTTTTTTTTTTTTTTTTTTTTTTTTTTTTTTTTTTTTTTTTTTTTTTTTTTTTTTAGGGCTACGAATTGTATGGCGAATAAAATTAAAATTGGACGCCGCAACACGGCCCATGACACGCAGCATGGACGGCGTAGTCGCTACTTCATACACGCGCTGGTAAGTCGAGCCGTGGAGCAGGCAAGTTCGTACGACTCTTCTAGCTCCCACCTTCCACGCTTCAAAGGGAATCCTTGTTTCTTTGCTCTTTCATTTTTGGTTGACTCGCATCCAGAACTCCATTATCGACGGCTGTGACTTTACAAACTTGATCCGGGGGTGTTGCTTTGAGTGAAATTTTGAAACTCACCCTTCCATCGTCATCATCTGTTGAATCACCGGGATCGAGCGGCGTGGACGTTGGAGCACGCCGCCGGCAACGGGTCGGCGGCGTGGCGCGCAACCAGCTTCGAGAGCGCGTCGCAGTAGGAGGTCGACTCCTGGTTGCGGTGTTCGAATCTATACTTGTGATATGGGGTTTGACCACCATAACTGGGTTGGACTACCATAAGCGGGAGCGACTATTACCAGAATTATGGTACGGAGTTTGACTTCCATACGCTGGCGTCCTGGCACCTGAATTGTTATAGGGAGTTTGATTCCCTGGAGTCGGCGTCCGAGCGCGGTAATCGTAATGCGGAGTTCGATTTCCTTGACCTGGCGTAAAACCACCGAAGAATTATAGTGAGGAGTTTGGCTTCCATAAGCCGGCGTCCTACCACCTGAATTGTGATAGGGAGTCTGATTTCCTTGAAAGGGCGTTCGACGACCAGAATTATGGTATGGCGTTTGGTTTCCATGAGCTGACGAGGTGGTTTCCTCCTGAGACTTCTGAGCCATAACTGCGAGTGAAGCCCGCTGGTATCGGTGGGTCACTCGATCATGTGGACAGCACCTCCTTGAGTAGAGAGACCATATCTTGGTGTCTGAGATCCGTTGGCAGCCGCGAATTGATGGGCAGGTGTCCGTCCCTCATAACCAGGATTGGGGGTAAAGGATGAGGGTGCCCGCGTCTCATTTAGTGCTCTGGGTGTGGCGGGAGCCAGCCTAAAATAATCTAGCAATGAAGCTGACCAGCTAAAAATGATATGTCTGGAAGAAAAACTAATGGCCACAGAAAGATGAAAGAAAAGCTAAGATTGCCAATCGCAAACATTGTTCAATATCCTGCGAGGCTTTGCATAAAGTCCAAGAAACTGACGAACAAAAAAAAGCACCGTGCAATACCTAGGACTAGTCCCTATGTTTTAGTAGCTAGTCTAGGAGCCTTGTGAATAGAAATACCACCTTTTGACTCATCCTGTTCACATGCAGCATGGACGATGCCATTTTGATTACATCCTGGTTCGAAGTGTGGGTCAACAAATGACGTTGATACTTGATGACAACCACTTGGCGTCTGGGTTCTTAGCCTGGGGGGTTTGAGTATTTCAGCAAAGAGTACGCTCCGTGCCTGCCCAGGAAGTTGCGGTCGGTGACAAATCGCTCTCACATTTTTATACATCGACCCACTGAAGCCCTTCACATAAACTTCTTTTGAAACCAAATGTTTTGGTCTGTCCTCAGGCGCTAATGAAAGCTGTCTCTGCGTTAATTTTGCAGCTCATTTGACGCAACCTCCCTTAGCTCCGACGCTGGCGTGCGCTGTATATCATTAGGGTAGGACTATTTCTTGTAACTAATGTTATGTTGTGTATTTTCTTATCGTTCTGTTCAATGTTTTTCGGTTTCTTCTTCAAGTATTGGATACTTTGTTCGAGTTTGACTTTTTGCTGACTACTGGCACTTTTGGCGCACCTTTCATGCAATAAATAAATAAATAAACAAATAAATAAATAAATAAAAAAGAAGAGCATAAAAACGAAACACATGCCTGTGGAATTGGTCCTGGACCTGCGGCAAACCTGAAGAGGATGACTAGTTTATCAGTAGCAAGAAAAATTGCAATGGTAAGAAATTACATACTCTCCGACTAACGGGTGGGGGCGACGGTTCTCTTCAAGCAAGGCATCCTGCCTGCTTCTTATATGAGGGGTTCGAACTGTTCGTGCAGTACGAGCATTGCCAGTTTCTAAATATATCCAAGAAAATGCTGAGAAAATTTTCATTCCGTACACAAGAAAGAAGTCGTTACCTGACGTGACGGATCCAACTGGGTGGGTTTGCACCTCACCGGAATCATCAGGTTTTCGAGAACCAGGCTGAAACATGCGCTTACATTCGGCATTGGTGAAACTCCAGTTCGGGGGGGCCACTCCATTTTTTCTCCAATACTCAAGATAAGGATTAGAGGGCTCACGACACGTAATCGACTCATTTAAAGTAGACTTCTGATAAATATTGGTGTAATGGGTGAGAAACCTGGAACGTTTTCACATTTCCGCCTGCCATGACCCAAGGGAACGGTCCTGGACCAGGAGAAAGGACACCTCCGCAAAGGGCTAAGGGTGCAGGAGCTCCAGGGTGGATCACCTGTGCAGAAAAGTGGATGGGATGTGGGCAGGTAGTGTGGAATGTAGGACATCCACCGGTCCTTATCAAAAGTACGCTCGAAATGAGTCGTTCACTTATTATCTTATCCGTAGTGTTCGATAGCCCAAAGAACTGCTCTCTAGTACTACGGATAAGATAGCAATGGAGTGGCCCCCCCGAACTGGAGTTTCACCAACTTCGTATTAAACACTTCGTATTATACGACATTAGTGGAAGATGAATATTGTACAAAATGTAACAAAATTCTGCGGATATTGTACCAAACAGCACTTGATAGGAGCTTAGGCTACTTCGTAGGAGTTTAGCACACAAAACACTTACCCTCTGTTGCTCGACAGAAGTTGTGGCATCCCACCTGCTCACTCTTTTGCTTGATGAGGATGCTCTCAGCACACCTGTCTCCTGAAAATAGGAGGAAAATGCATCGCAGTAGAGATAAATCAGCTCAAAATTGTAAAAAGATAAGAACCATAAGCTGGTGTGCGGGATCCAGCAGCCGGGGTCCGGACGATCACTAGGAGTAGTAGAACGATGCTAAAAGGGAGCAAAACATATAAATGCAAAAAAAAACCTTGCGAGAGAATTACGTTGAACAATTAGATCTACACCACTTTCGTCAGGCAATTTAGAAGAAACGTGCGTGCAACCACAAATTCAACCAAGTTCATTACATTGCAATTTCTGCTAGTTAGGAGGCTATGAACCAAACCTTTTGACGAAAAGAAAAAAGAGAAGGATAAAATAAATTGTGAGATCTTGACAGAAAGCAAAGTACCTGCGATGGAACGTCGAAATGGAGTTGGACTGCGAGAGGTCTGAAACCAATTCATACTAAAGAGGCGATAACATCGTAAGCCGTAGAACTGCATACCCTCCGACGGCTGACGGGTGGTGGTGATGGATTCTCTTCAAGCAACGCATCCTGCCGACTTCTTCTAGTTGGAACTCGCACCGTGGACGCCACACGAGGCTTGTTGACATCTGAAAAACTTCAAGAGTATAGCTAATTGTAAAACAAGAACGAAAAACAGCGAAGCATCTGGACCAAGAACGAAAACAGCGGAAGCATACTGGAACAAGATTCAATATGACTGACATGCATCTACAAAAATAAACCCTCACAATTATGTGGAGCAATCAGTAATGAATGTAAGGTTTGTTTGACAAGATTAGCTCCATCACCATCCGGCTCGATCAAAACAGCTGACCGTGAAAAATGCAGGATGCAAGCAAGAATTTCTCTTCCTTGCAATGGGTATCTCTTGAGGCACATTCCACGATAACAGAATATGGGTAATGGAATTCAAATAACGAAAAAAAGGAGACAGCCCTTAAAAGGAAAAATACAGGAAACCCCGACAACATTCTGGATTAAGCCCCGCTCTTCATGACTGATCTAGGATCGCTATGTTAGCCCACGGTCAAATCAGAGTAATCCCATCAAAACCAGCGATCTATGAGAAAGGATTGACAAGAGAGGAGACAGGGCGGACAACACGCTAATTCGAGGATTGTTTGGGGCTCAATGTCGCCGTTTCAGAGCGGTCTTTTGAAGCAAGGTGACACATAGCTTTCTCTAAAAGCCCCTCCGATCCTCAAACACTACTTCAACGCATCAGCACATCGCAACAACTGCCTACTGCGGAACATACCTTCGAATGAGCTACCTATGGTATGCTCAGTTCCAGCACTACATCTAGATAACATAGAAGGCACAACATTACTAAAAACTTTTTCTGAAAGATCACCTCCTGTGGCGTTGGCCGTACTCGACGGAGCCATATTCGGCTGTAACGTCTGTGCACCGTGCGTATTCAGAGACAATGCCGGTGGTGGTGGTGGAGGAGGGAGAAGCATGCTTTCATCTTCAAAACATCAACATACAAACACGTGCAAGGAAGTGCTCATTTCAATACATCAGAAAGTTAGTCTCAATGTTATGATTTGTTGGAACCTCGGCATTATTGGTCGCATTGTTTAATTCATCTGTGAGATTGACAATTAAAAACTTTATTGATGGGCATGGCGTTTGCACCTTTTCATCTTCTTCAGTGGTCTGAAGATAGCTCGAAGCTTTTTGACCTTGTAAGCTAGCCAACCAAGCAAGAAACACTTCCGAATCACTCATTAAGATGCTCACCAAAGGTCCCACCAGTACTGCGGAGCATTAGCCCACGCCCTGTTAGTCATGTTAAAATGGGCAAATGGACCTCACTGAAGTATGAAATACTTTGTGAGTCTTCGGCCGATATGACAGCATGAGACATCAGTGAGGTGCATTTACCCAAACTAACATTACTAATAGGGCGTGAGTCAATGCTGCACAGTACTGGTGAAACCTTCGGAGAGTTCTCAATCGTAGTGGGTAGTCGGAGTGTTTTTCAACCCGACTTCGGAAACGCTAGATGGTAGAGGGCTCGGTAGGGTAGCTCAATATAAGAAGCTCCGAGCTATCTTCAGAGATCTGAAGAAGAGACGAAAGATTCGAAACGTGAGGCCAGTCACAAGAAGCGTTCCAATAAAACTGGCGTGGCACAGGAAGTTAAACAATCAGGGAAGTGAATTATTAACAAAAACGAACCGCGCAAGGGAGCGCGCAGAAACCAATCCTGTGAGGCGTATGTTAAGATATGAAGGGCTGCGAAATCAAAAAGGCGGGCGCAGAGCCGGGTGTTTTTTTTTTTCTTCTTCACTATCTCTTCGATGTTCCTGCATGCTCCCCACGTCACTAGTTTCCGCCTGCTCAGTTTCTGACTTCCCAACCGTTTCACCGTCTTTTACGGGTCGAAACTGCAAACGATTTTGCACACACACACACACACAAACACACCCACACACACACACACAGTCAGGATCGGTCAGCATTCGTCCACCTGCTCGATGGTCTGTGTGTAGGCTAGAGTGTAGCATTTTCAGAGCCATTTCCCTACAAGCCTTGGGAGGGAACTCACGGAAAAATTTCAAGATTCATGAGGTTTTGTGTTCACTAATCCACACACAAGAACGCTTTAAAGGACGGACGGAAGACAAGAGCTTAGACAAACGAAGATGCATATTGAAGGAGTGTGTTGCTATGGAACGTCTCGCAATAGAGACATGTGAATATTATTGGTCCTGAGTCTACACACGGACAAACCTAAAATACACAACACGAGCCCCACGATAAACACATGCTGCATGCTGCGCCAGCCCGATCAATTCTGAGTGGTGTGAACTCGGTCCACTCAGTCAGTTCAAATCGGCAATGCAGTTTTACTTTCAGAGTTGGCAGTACTACAGAAAGTGGACTTAGGGAACGCGTCAAGAGTTTCGCCGCGTGTCCACGCACGCCACAAATAGCGTAACAGTCTGAACCGCATTGACGCCCATTCTCGCCCTCGTCTGCCTGAAATACTTGCCAACCGTCATAGTGCAAAGCCCTCTCGCATGATCTGAGGCTCGTCCTGATGGCGGCGTGAGATCACCATTCAAACAACAGGGAGCATGCGACAGCGGCAACTAACCAGGGAAGCTCATCAGGTCGGTCCGGCCACTTGCAGTGAGCTGAAGTCAAAACTGCCTTCACTATCTGCTAAACGGTTCTTTGAAACGGAGTTATAAAGCAAGAAAGCGCAGCGGTAGTGCCCTGTCGCAGGCAAGAGGTGGTGAGAACGGTTTTCGAGGAACCTGCTTTTCGTTTCTCCATGTCAATGTGGCAGAAAAGCTTCTGAATTCATTAATTTACCAACACTTGCTATTGGTTGCCTGTGTTGAAGAGTTTGCGAGCAGTTCCACAACCTCTTGCCTGCAAGACAGGGCACTACCGCTGCGCTTCCTTGCTTTATAACTCGTTCAAAAATCGTTTAGCAGATCGGGAAGACAGTTTTGAGCTCAGCGTCTCGAGGCGAGTGCAACGGTATAGAGCTCATTCCAAATGGCCGGACCGGCCTGATGACCTTCCCTGGTAAGCTGTTCGGACTAGATCGCGAATTTTGGTGTGTGCGGACTTAGGGCGTATTTTACGCAAGATTTCCTTTCTCTTTTCGCCCACCTTTTTCGCATATGGCAAGAGGCCCGATGAAGTCACTAACACGAGATTTGCATGACACCCTGGACAACAAATTACATGGGTAATCCAAAAGATGAAACTAAACCAGAAAATATTCTCACCGTTCGCTGTTGACTTGTAATAGTCATTCACTGGTTGTTGCGCATGCTCGTCTTCAACTTTTTGGTGTGGGTCTTGACGTATCGGAGGAGGCGGAGGTGGAACATTTGGCTGCGTGGAAGGCGTGGAATCTGAACAATTGGGAGCTGATATTGGTAAAATTAGACATGCAACTGCAAATGACAGAAACAACAGAGGCAAATCTTATAGGATCTGTTCAAACAGCCCAATGTCACTGGTGATTCGGTAGACCCCGGACCGGTACGCGGGACAAGTGGCATCACCTACATCCAGGAGCTGGACCCCGGGCCGAACCTCGCCGAGCTCAACCAGGTCTTTCATGTTCACGGCGTCGATTAGGTTGATAACAAATAGCCTGGGAGGGTAAAGACTGACTTGTACACCGAAAGTCTTTGTATGAGAAATATCGCCTTCAAATGCCACCACGACATGAAGGGAGAAGAATGCATGGTTGACCAACGCTAACGCCAAGTTCATATTGCTGAATATCAACTGACAACATTGAGTATTGAAAACCGACCTTGCCGCTGCGACTGCTGGTCTCTTTCAGAGTGACTTGGGGTCGATGCCCGCCTACTGTCCGTCACACCTTCTGAAAATGGTTTACTTTGTATAGTTCCTATTTCAAAGCGCATTCATGTAAATGCTGTATACAGCCGAAGATAATAAAAAAATTCACCTCCGTGTTGTCGATGTGCATCTAGAACACCGGAATTGCTTGATGCGGAAGGAAGACTACCACTGAACGGATTTGTATCGGTTTGAGGCGGGAGCCATCCAAATGATGTACGATTGGATGCATTTGTTGCTGCCTGCTGCATCGATGGTCGATCCACCGACCCGTTTGACAAAGTTGATGCATTCCCCGTTGCTGAACTGAACAACCACAATTTAAGGATGCTATTCTCAAAAATGGGATTTAGTGCAAATTATGCCAAAGTATCCCTGCTG
>MU903704.1:0-10307 GCA_036418205.1 Ostertagia ostertagi | reverse complement strand
ATTGGCCGCGGCTTCAAGGCCGTTCTATGTGGCGGTCCCAGAACCACCAATGGCGTCGGGATGATTGTCTCTGAACGCTTTCGTGATTCGATAGTAAGTGTGGAGCGCTTCGACGACCGTTTAATGAAGATCATTGTCGTCATGGAACACAAAAATACCATTTCTTCTCTGCGTACGCTCCGCAGACTGGATGCTCCGAGCAAAACAAGGACAAGTTCTGGAACCTGCTTGATGAGAAGACAGCTGAGGTACCGTCACAAGAAGCCATAATTGTTGCCGGTGACCTCAATGGCCACGTGGGCGCTACGAAAGACGGTTATAGCTGTCATGGTGGTTTTGGTTATGGGTCACGTAATACTGATGGCGAACGAATTCTTGAATATGCAGACTCGCATAATCTCGCCATAGTAAACACGAAATTTCGAAAACGTGACTCACATCTTATCACATTCTATAGCGGTAAAACCAGAACACAAATCGATTTCGTCCTTGTTAGGCACCGTGATCAAGGGCTCGTAACGGACGCAAAAGTAGTACCTTATGAAACGGTCGTCACACAACACCGACCATTGATTTGTACGCTAAAAATCGCCCCACCGAGACCGAAACTAGCCGAAAGATGTGGGCCAGCGAGAATCAAGTGGTGGCGACTGAAGGAGAAAGAAGCGGCCGTCGTTTCCCGCATTCGATACCAGCGGTAACGACTGTCGACGAAACTTGGAAAGGTGCTGCCGAAGCGATCACCCAGGTTGCGCGATCCGAGCTCGGCATGACGAAGCCTGGACGGAGAAAGGTTGATAAGCAAACATGGCTGTGGACGGATCAAGTTAGAGAGAAAGTAAGAGAGAAGAAAAAGCGCTACCACGCTTTTCTTTCGGAGAAGACAGCCGGTTGCTGGCAGCGCTATCAGATAGCGAAGAAAGAGGCAAAGAAGGCCGTTGCTTCTGCGAAAGCAGCTCATTTTGCCGATCTCAATGAGAAACTCGAGTCGCGCGATGGTGAACGGTACATTTACCGACTCGCAAAGACCCGCTATCGCCAGACCGAGGATATAGAAAAGTTCTTCGGCATAAATGATGCGAATGGTCACCTTCTGACGGACCGCGAGAAAGCATTGAAGCGATGGTGTGAATACTTCGAGAACATCTCAACAGTCGAATTTGCTCATCCCGCCATCCCTTGCGCTCCGCCAGTACACGGCCCCGTTCAGAAGATAACCATGGAGGAGACCATTACGGCTATGAAGAAGATGAAATCAGGCAAAGCGACTGGTCCTGACGACTTAGCGGCGGACTTGTGGAAATCAAAGTGCTGGAATCCTGCACAGTGGTTGACGGAGTTCTTCAACCAGGTCGTTGCAGAGAAGAAGGTGCCTGAGAGCTGGCAACAGAGCACGACGATTCCAATCTGGAAGAAAAAAGGCAGTCCTGCGGACTGCACTAGCTACCGTCCAATTCGCCTGCTCTCGCATAGCATGAAAATCTTTGAGCGAATTGTAGACAGTCGTATCCGTGACGTCGTCGAGCTGACCACCAACCAGTGTGGTTTTGTTGCTGGTTGCAGCACCATCGATGCCATACACGCCGCTCGCCTTCTGCTAGAAAAGCATCGCGAAAAACAAAAGCCGATACATCTTGCCTTTCTAGACTTGGAGAAGGCTTTCGATCGCGTTCCACGTGACGTTATATGGTATGCTTACGACAGCATGGCGTTCCCGAAGAGCTTATTGAGTGGGTGCGCATCCTGTACTCGAGTCCAAAGAGCCGAGTGCAAACGGCCGCGGGCACATCGACGGATTTTCCCATCTCTGTCGGAGTACACCAAGGCTCTGCGTTATCCCCACTGCTATTTGTTGTCGTCATGGATGCCATTACAAAAGATCTCCAGAAGCCGGTACCATGGACGCTTCTTTATGCTGATGACGTGATGCTCGCTAGCGAAGATAAAAGCACGCTTGAGCAACAGGTGCAAACCTGGTCCGACCGTCTAGCTATGTTCGGACTCAGGTTGAATGTCAAAAAGACAGAGTACTTGACCACCGATCCGAGTGAGCCAGGCTCTATTAAGATCAATGGTACTGAGCTCACACGTACAACAACATTCAAGTATCTGGGATCAGCAATTGCGTCTGACGGCAGCCTGGTCGTGGAAACGAATTCTCGCGTGAATGCAGCCTGGTTGAAATGGCGCTCGATGACTGGCGTTCTCTGCGATAAGAATATACCTGAGCGTCTCAAATCCAAGATCTATAGAACCGTCATCCGGCCGGTCGCCATTTACGGTGCTGAGTGCTGGCCTGCGACCAAAGAAGTTGAAGCCCGTCTCGGTGTGATGGAGACAAAGATGCTCCGCTGGACAGCCGGAGTCACACGATTAGATCGCATTCGTAATGATGTCATCAGGGAGCGATTCGGTGTAGCTCCGATTGTTGATAAAATGCGCGAAGCCCGTCTCCGATGGTATGGACATGTTCTTCGCGCGAATGAGGACAGTGTCCGTAAGATCGGTCTCAACCTTGACGTGCGCGGAAAGCGGCCTAGAGGACGTCCGAAGCAGCGATGGCTCGACACGTTGCACGAAGACTTGAAGAGCGTTAACATCCACCCCGATCAAGCATTCAATCGGGAGAAGTGGCGTCAACACATCAGAAAAGCGGACCCCGCCTACACAAGCGGGACAGACGCTAAAGAATAAGAAGAGTATTGAACTACGGCGAGTGATCAGATGATCGGTGGGCGGAGATCGCCGGACCCGCCAGCTTTGAGGCATGATAGGTCGCCGAGGTCAAATTTTTCCATGCGAATTGCGCGTCAGTTCGCACCCTCAGGAGGTCCGTGGGTCCCTCAACTAGGTCAGTTTCCCTTTCTTCGACCTTCATTCTAATCGTGAATTCCTCCTTTAATCTAGAGTTCAGCCAAAGGCCAAGAAAAACTATTCGTAGGTTCTACGACATAATAGCGATTGTAATCTATAATGAGCTTTTCAAAAGCTTGCAAATGGAGCGATAGAAGCTACAATAATCGATTTTAAATATGAATGACTGAAAATGTGTAAAAAGGTTTCAAAATCAACAACGAGCGGGATAATCACGTGAGCACAGCGTAGCATACCAATCTAACCACTGTTCTGAAATCAATCTCGTGGCCATGGAGGGCACAAAAGGAAGCCACCCACACGGCGCCCATGTGGCGTGTGACGCTTGTATCTCTCGTAGCACTTTTCTCCGGGTGGGCTCCAGAAAATGCGATTCAGTCGTCATCGCATGCCGTCAGTTCGGTGACGATGAACGAAAACGCACGTTGTACGACAAAGGACTATAGCGATCGTTTTGATATACCTTCTGCGAGGGAGGGGACCAAAAAACAAAAGAAACCACTTTGCCCATGGCGCATATGTATCATCGAACTTTTCGTCGCAAAGGATGCCGCTGTTATTGGGAGTTATACGGCGAATTATTCCTTAGATGTCCCCCATAAGCAGAATCAGGCCCACCTTCGCTGCTTTCACCGTCTCCAGAATATGACGTCATCTGTCATCACCGTCGAGCTTAAGGAGGCCTACCATAATCGCTCCATTCTGAAGCTGCTACATAATTTCTTCAATCGGATAACTGGTGAATGGCTTCTTAGGGACACTAGCTCTGACTATGCAAATGGCTTTTGACCAGCGTTTCAGAGACGTCGTAATCGTCTATGGTTTCTCGACGACATCGTTGAGCTCGTACCGCGAACCATGTTTCCGTGGGAAAATCTTCTGATGTCGTCGGTGTAGAAAGCCCCTATGTAATTTTTTGATAGAATAGAATGTGCTCTTCAATATGCAATTTAAGCTCATTCGGTTTGGTTTTGGCAAAGTGTAATTAATTCTGTTTTGAATGTGAGTGACTTTTTTTTGCCCCCCCCTTGTACATAGTACTGAGAAGAAAATCCAACAGTCGGGTTTTTGCCGACATTTTTTTTCATTCACCTACGAGTTGCTCCTCCGAGACATTTCAAGCTAATGTCCAATCAACTTTCAACTAATCCTGCTGTAATGAACTGGCCGATATTTGTTGTGTGAGCCTCTGGTAGCACTTGGAAGGAACTGATGCCTTTAAAGGACACACCCCGGGTATAAAAAACTCGGCTGTATAAGGAGCCGCACCAGGAGTGAATGGACGATGAACTGGACGACATGGACGAATGTGGCAACAAACACAACGAGAAGCATCGGAAACGATAGAATTAGGGCCCTTAACTGCAGTATAAGCTCGGTTGTGTGGTAAGAGGGCGAAACAAAACGATCAGAGAGAGCACACCTGTTTGAGAGAGCGCGCTGATCTCCACATCAAAGGGGTGGGTGGGAAGCGTTGCAATAAGGGCCGATTATGCACCTCCCTAACGATCAGCGCTTTGCGAGTAGACACAAGAGTGGCACAAATCTCTACAAATGGCAATGCTTCTGCTAGCAAAGTTGAGAAACAAATTTAAGCTCCAAGAGCTTACCGAGTTAGAACGAGACTGAGGCTGAACCATTCCTAATCGCTTGATATACTGCTGCTCCTATTCCTGCCTCAAGGATGTCCCCCGCCAAATTGCCGAGGGTGCCTGGAACTTCGCCGTGCGAATCTGTCACATGAAGTGCACCACAGCCGAGTTATCGTCAACCTAGACTAGATATTCAACATGGAAGAGGTGTGACAGCGTATCTGCAGACCGCTGAGATTTTTGCGCCGCAGCATATCGGTGCCCTAGTTCATGACTTTGCAACTAAGAAACCGTACCTCTATGACCATCGCTTAGTTAAGTGAACTCGCAAAGGTGGCGTATGTATGCGGAAGAAAAACTGGACTCGTTTTCATCTAAATTGTGAGCGGTCGCGCTCAAAAAGCAGTGCTGAACAAATGAAAATGTTTTTTTGGTCTTTGAAATACGATGGAGATGTTCCCTTATTGAACCATGTGATGCGGCAAGCAAAACATGTTGACAACCCTTCTGAATGTCTCACCTATGTTTTTGTAGACATTTTTTTTGAACCGCCGGTGCCAAGCAGGGTGCAACCATGGGGGAATTAGTCATTCCATTTCATCTTTCTAACCGCATTGCCGATTGCCTTCGACAGGCCGTAAGATGTTAGGAAAACGATTTGCGCTTAGGTGGGAGAAGTTGGTCATGACAGCTCGGCCTGGTTTCCTGGCGCGATTTCCAGAAGCCCTGACCCTATTCACGTAGAACCATCTCATGCTAGAGGATATCAACAACAACTTAGCAAGGTATAAGAAAATCTCGTAGGGCTGACCATGCTGGTATCATCCATATTGGTAAGGTAGAGATCGCGAAAGTGCATGTGGTGGCACATATCTCACATATGCCATTTCGGAGCTAGACCCAGCCGCATACGCTAGCAAGGCCTTCTATAGCTGCAGACGCTTTAGTGGTCCTGTTCCCCTTCAACCTCAGAGTTCGTAAGTGCGCGACGATATAATCTAAGTAAAGTTGGATCGAATTTTAAAGGATTCGGTGGCTATATAATACCAGATTAGTCCCCCGTCAACCGCCGGGACCTTCCTTTCCTGCGCAAGCTTTCTATCCTCCGCTATGGTCCCTTCCTCCTGTGACACCAACACCTCCTGGAAGTGACGCGTATGCAACACAATGGTGTTTCATACAGTAGAAGGGACACAATCATGATATGACGGTAGATTTTTCGCTTCCCTTCCTCATCCTCCCTTCCTCTCTCCACTGCCCTCCAGCTGCCACTGCAGCACCATGTGGAATGAACGGAAGTGTGCTAAGCAGGTGTTTATATAGCCCTAAGAGTGTTATCACAACTATCCTGCTACAAAACATTGATATCTCAAATCCTGTAAGCTACCCGATTTGTTAGCGGTTTGTTTATCCCATGAGCTTCCTTCTCACTCACTTCATTTTGCGGACGGACACACACATACATACATACATACATACATACATACATACATACATACATACATACATACATACATACATACATACATACATACATACATACATACATACATACATACATACATACATACATACATACATACATACATACATACATACATACATACATACATACATACATACATACACACACATACATACATACATACCGACACACAAAGTTAGCGCTTTATATATAGAAGGATACGTACTTATCCTTAATCAACCTCTTTCAACAACCGCTATGCATTCTACCTCCACCAACAATCTGAGAGATATTTCTAATCACAATTAGGCCTATAACGACAGAGGGGACTAACCATTGAAAAAAGTAGGCTGGCTTAAGCTTCAGGATTAATCTGGTATTAACCAATGTAAATTCAACAAAGCTGTGAGTAGAAGGCTAGAAATGATCAGGGACGTAAATTGAATAATTGATTCCAGGACCATGATTTCGGGAGCGGCTTCACCTGCAGCTGAACTTCAACACTCAGCAGACATTTAGGAACAAATTGAGTCATCTGAAAAAAGAGGTGAATGCTGCCAGCAAGTGCATTCGGTTGTCCTGAGGCCTTTCCAGCCTTTATATACGGCCTCTACATGTGGCCTCTGGTCTCTCTGTCCACATTTGTAACGGTATTCGCAACGTAATCGGTGATAAGAAACTGTCCGCAAAAATCAGGCGAATCTTTCGGCGAATGATGCAAGGCCTAAGTCCGAAATAAGAAGGGCCTAAGATAACGATAAAGACGCAATGAACCAAGAGAAGAGCTGATCAGCGAAAAAGGACCTAAGAAAATTAAACGAACTACGACAAACGAAGCGAAAGGGCACGACTGGGACCCTCATCCAAAACAATCTCGTGAAGCCCCGCTCGAGTAGCCTCCTAATCTGCTTCATTGTCCATAACGAAATGAAGCCGAAGTTATCTAATTGACCTAATCTTCGTAGAATAGTATATTAGAGATTGTAAATAAAGAGATTATTCCTTTCAGAAGAACAAGAAAATCATCTTACTCACATTATTTTTCTTCCAAATACTTTTCAATCATTTCAACTGAAATCTTGCTAGCTGTCTGGTGACTGTTCCAGCTTCTTTAGCGATTTCGCTAGGCCCAAGCTTTTTCCTGGAAAAATAATAATATTACAGAATGAAAAATATAAGTACATATAATCTGGACGAAGGGATTATCATGAAGTTAATGGCAATTTCTTTCGTCGTTTGTTTTGGCTAATAGATTTCTGAATTTCGCTGTTAATTTTTGGCGATTCCAGTGTGGGTCTGTACGGCAAGCTTTGACTTATAGCATTTGTACATTTTTTTTCACTAATGTGTCCACACGCAAGCAAAAAAAGTAAAATCTGAAAAAGAATAGCTCGCCGGTTAAATTCTTGCCCCTGCTAGTCCTCTGCTCGATATTCAAATATCTTCGATGTCCGATTCATATTCAGCAAAAACTTAAGTCCTGTTGAGTCAACCGCACCCTCGGCCTGAGTTTTGCTGATCGAGAACGTCGGCATTTGAATGGAACCTTCACTCAGGCAAATTAATTGTATTTTCGCTCGCCTTTCATCCCCACAAAATCCCAAAGCAACAGCCGCAGATGGAGGTCGGTCGCGTCAAAGAATCTATTTGTGGGTCTGAAAGTGCAACCTACGCATAGCACAAATGTGCCGCTGTGGCGGGTCAGAAGTGCGCGTCAGTGGCGCAAGGGTCTTGCAAAGTCATCTGATGGCGAGTAATGTAACTTATGGACGAGATACCTCGCGCACACTCCGTTGTGGATTCACGATGTAGTGGATCCCAACGATGTGGTCCATTCAAAATACGCACGAGTTAATGGAGCCTTGGAACAAGTGTCCTCAGTCACCTCGTACGAACGCGCCTCTCCCTCATTCCAGGAGTGCAGAAAGGGAATTTTCCTTAATGGCTACATCGCGCGGTTGCTCAGGTTCTTTCTACATTTACAGTCAGAGCGGCATGCACAATTTTGCCAACAGTACCACAGTTAACTTACCAATTTGGTCTGGAATATACAAAATATGCGAGTACATAAAATGAATGGAAAATTCCGGAAGCTATGGCTTAAAATGACCTTAAATCACTCAAAAAATCACCAAACTTCGACAAGCCAGTCGGCAAAGTGGCGGAAAGTTTATGGCCAATCCAACCTAAGATGGTTCACTGAAGGAAGGTGCAGAACTGCTAAAAAATTACAGACTGCAGAACTTACATAGCCTAGCACGGCATTGTATACTGGTCGACTATGACGTCAGCTTGGGAGGGCAATATGAGTTGTAACAAACTAAGACTTTTCATACAACGACACAATATGCGAGGATTGCGGCTATATCGCAGATTCGTTTGATGCTGAACATGATTTAATAGACTCATCCCCGTTTTCAATTCCTCGGCGGAAACTATGGTTCCAGTGCTCGTGAGAAATGACAAGAGTGAAACCAAGTAATCATGTGGCCAAATATTTGGATGTCCGATGACATCATCGAACGTCATGGGGCACCGCATCACAAAGGTGTATAAGGGTCGAGACCGCCTCTCAACCCTTTCACCAACACTTTGAACGACTTCGTCACAGCCGAAGAGCCCTTCAGCAGCATTGATCACGGTGAATGGTGAAATTGTAAGTATATTGGTAGGAATAGATAAACACAACAGTGGACCGAAAAGCCGTCCGTACACGTCTCGGAAAGATGGAGAACAAGGAAGTTTTGTAGGTGACGGCAATATAGCGGAATGGCCGTTAATTATTAGTAGCGTATTCTATTCCGACAACATTGCATATCATCGATTTTGATTTGCTAACAGGCCTTCGATCAAGTGTTCAGCCCGCCATGTACGATACATGAAAATATTCTTTTTAATCGCAAGATGCAGAACTTCGTCGAAGGCGCCGTGCATTTTGCACCTTACGCTTAAATATGTGGAACCCGTGTGTTCATTTGCCTCAATGTTCTTTAAGCGGACGATGGAGTGACAAGCTGCTGTACTACCCAACAACCTTTGTGATCTTCGAGTAACTCGAAATGAGTAGAAGGCGCCACAACTTAGAATAGCGCTAAAAATTTCATTGGTATTGTGCAACTCCTCTGTTATTCGCTTATCTGGTACAAGTGTACCAGCAGTACACCGCCACATTCTTCTATTAGCGAACGCTTTTTTAATTGCCGCTCACCTTGAAATCAAAAATTTCCATTGCTGAATCACCCTGAACCACCGCCTACTGACTACAGGTACTAATGATTACGATTTCCTGTCACTCACTAGTTTTTCACTCATGGAGTTCTAGAATCGAATGGATCCCCTGTTAATGACTTTGAAGGCTACACGGCAACAGTCTAAAAAACATCTTTCTGATATCCAAGACTGATTATAGGGGATGAATGCGGGATATGGTAGAGCAAGCTGGGTAGAGGTACATATATTCAATAGATTATGAACAGGAGGTCGTGTTTCCACTTTTTATATCCAAAAGTTTGTGAAATAATAACAGAATACTAATTGCACCAAATTTTTGACATACCCACAAGTTTGCACGACTTCCCAGGCCCACAAGTGTGTGCATAGACTGGGAAAGGTGTGGGAAACATCTTGAAGGCTGTAGGGGAGTAGAAGAAGAGTTCGTATTGGTTCGAGTGTATAATAATTGAGGACAAGGCCCTGTCTGTCTACGTCGGTGACTCACTCCATGACAAGGTTCACTTATTATTCTCCAGAATTTTGGACGATATCAGAGGCAGGAGCACTATCAGTTGCTTATCGAAGAAGGCAAAGGCTACCTACCTGATAAAATTCTGTGTTCCCAAGGAAGCGATACGTGGCGCTTTTGCGAGCAAAGAAGCGCCTGTGGCAGCTCGGCGAGGCTTTCCCCGTGCGGTGTGGCCGAGTGCAGGATTAGTGCGATCAGTATTCTAGTGTTGTTCGTCGATATTATAAAACTGAATGATTATTTGGTCTAAGCTCAGCCACTGGAGACATCTTGGTGCAGAGATCTACAATAATGCATTCAGAACCACAATCCACACATTTTCCGCTTAAAAATTATACCAAAATACGAATGTTCAAAAATCACCAAACAAGTCAGTGACTGTGAAGAAAAAGGAAGAAACATCATTGAAAACGGCCAAATCGAAGCATTCAGGGCGCAGACACCAGGATGTCACGAATGAAGTGGGGAATTGGAAGCGGATGAAGCGGGCTGGGGAGATCGTAGAGCCATATCGCACGCTTTTGAGAGGGCAGACCATGCTATCTAGGACATAAGACAATTCCAGCTCACCGATTTCGGTGGTGGTGCTTTTCTACTCTGAAAAAATCTTCTCAAGGCAAGTCAAAGGTCAAGC
>MU903674.1:0-13779 GCA_036418205.1 Ostertagia ostertagi | reverse complement strand
TTTTAACTTCAGTCATATGATTCCGCGATGTGTTAGTAGTATTGGAAGCATACCAGTAGGTTCTACTATTTACGAACTATTAGTGTGGCAAAATTCCCCCATATTTCGAGTAGGTAAGTACCTCATTCCTCAAAGGCGAGCCTATGATCCCCATGCACGGTGTGTCACATCTGTGGCTCTTTTCTAGGAGTCTGTCCTGCAAGGCAATACCACAAGTGATTAATCGCTTCGCAACTAAATTTTTCACATTAACCTCCACAAAATTCCCTGCATCTCGAGTACATACGAATTTTTATTTCCTTGGAGTGGGTTGGCCCATCATCTAACACGACTGTTTTGAAAATTTGTGAGTGGTCGCTCCATGGTTACGTGGTGTGTCTTTGTTACAGACTTCCCTTTCCGAGGACTTGTAAGGTAGTAAAGAAAGCTCCGATATTTTCCTAATCCATTGATCCATGCACAAAGTGTTATTTGAACAAAATATGATCTTGGCCACTAGAGCCGTATCGTAATGCGTGAAAAACTGCGTTTGAATCCAAACCAAGAGGCTTTTCACTCGTATGTCACTGTTAACTTCTCACTGTGCATTCAAACATCTCCACAGCCTCACTCGAGATTCGAAGTGATGCGCGTACCGAGAAAAAGGCGAGCCCCGGCCAACCAAGTCGAGTTCTCTGTTTATTATCCACGACTTCTTCAATCAAATTTTGTTTCAGCTCGACAATGCTAGATATCCTCCACCAATGGTAACGCGACGACCTCAACGTGCCGCCAATCTGTTGCTGGCACAGTTTTGCACATTTATAGATAAGGTGTGTCAATAAGTTTGCATGTTTTTATGAATTTTATAAGAATCATTGTTAAAAGATGCGCAGAGCAATACAACTCATAAAGTGCGGTCTGATAGACAGATTTTTGGGTGACAAAAACATAAAATTTTCGTACAAAACCGTGTTTATAGTTAACAAAATGGCAACCAACGGGTATCCGAATCTACTTAGCTATTCATGAACATGCATCTCTGCTGCTTCTGCTGAGTATCGATAGTTTCCGTTCCATCTCAAGCAAATCACCCGCTCGCGTCCGGCGCCTGACACAAATTGTGCGGCAGTAGCACACGGAACCAGGGTGAAAATCGTGTCGAGTACGTGGTCGCAGAGGTACGACCCCCCCCCCGAAATCGAGATCCTGGCACGACCCCCTCTAACAGAGCAAATTAATTCAATTAAAATAAATCCTGCAAAACAAATCAAAAAAATTCTGCAAAATAATGCTAAGGACGCTTCATCTTGTCATCTATGCACGTCTTCCATCGCTGCATACTTTTGTGTACATACTGAAATATCGACTCGAGGAAAGAGGCATTAACTTTGTGTGACCTCAAAGCGAGGTTCGTTCAGAAATGCACAGAAATCCTGAAGACACGGGGTTGCGATTCAATCTTGATTCCTGCTTGAGTATATCGAAACAGCCGAGTGTATCATCAAGGCCGATTCAACGGCAGCTGCGGCGCGATTGTCACTGGGTCAGATTTGCTGAAATCCCGAAAAAAAACGTCGAAATCTACACCCTCGATGAAAAGGTTGCATTCCTCCATTTCATAACCTTTGAAGCAGTTTGAGGTAGGGTTAGATAGAGCTGGATTTCGCGTTTCCAAGAAGTATTGAAATTGCTCTGAAGCCTTCCATGCAGAAAGATAGGGTCTCTCAAATTTCGTCGAGTAAACGTCGAGGACGCTGAAATTTTCATGCTAGTTTTTGCCACTTCAAAAGCAATATCTCTCTAATGTCGTAAGGTCCTGAAAAAGGAAGATAGTTTTGGGAATGCTTACGAAGTTATTGACGTTCTTCTTAGTTTCTTCTAGTATTGCTCATAACGAGGACGGATCCGGCCACCTGAAAATCCGCTCCCTTCTTCACCATTGCAAGTGTAATTGTTGGCAACGCTTGAAATGGGTCTAGAAAACATCCTCCCAACATAAGCAATAGGAAAAGGGGCAATCGTCATCATCGAATTTGTATTGGTGTAGCCATGCATCCGTGCTCCACTCACAGTTGCAGAATCGATTCGAAAGGTGTCATATGATCATGACCAGTTGACAGAAGCTGCATTGTAGTAAACGCATTTCGTAACTCCTACAACCTAAAGAACAACTTCATTTGCCCAGGGCTTTTCCTTCACGGTTGTCGTTTTTGCGACAGGGTCCCTAACAACAGTGTCATTCTCAGCGAGGTATTAAGGGAGAAGGAGCGAGCGATAGGCAGAGGAGGTGCCTTTGCAGCGCGTGCGCACATGTGGCAGTCTTCTTTGCGGGGATGCACTTTCATTCTTTGTACTGCCTTCAAATACGCCCTTCTCATGAAGGTGGAGGAATGGAGCGACTGAACCTGCAAAGAAAATTTAATATCATGTTTTTTTCAGATATTTTCATTTTCTGCTGCGCTATACCCTCTTACCTATCTGCACCACGATACCACTGCTGTTACTGACCCCCAAGAGTACGACCCCCCATGACCCAGCCCGACAGGTACGACCCCCCTGTCGAGGATTTCCTCGACCGATATTCACCCTGCACGGAACTACCACACAATTCCAAGTAGCAACCCCAAGATGAGACGATCATGTCGAACAAGCCAATTGTGGGGGGGGGGATAGAGTTGCCCACGAGTATCGAAGATGTGCTGTTGTCCGCGGTTGGCTTGTGAAAGCGTGCGACAGTGGATTAGGGCCTTAAGCAAAGTAAGCTAAATGACGCGGGTAATGAGTTAATGGACGAAGATACCTTGCGCACGGTACCCGTACACCAAACAAACTTGACGAGTTTTTCATCAAGAATAATTGAAATATGCGCAGCGTTAGTGAGCCATAGAGCAAGTCAAAATCTCGGACAACTCGCCTGAAACAGTAACAGGACTATCGAGCACGGTCGGCGGGTACGCCTCTTCCTCATTTCAACGGAGGAGAGGGAGTTCTTGTCATGAGCTTGAGGTCAAAGTGAGGACTGGTACTTCACAAAGTTTAGACCCGATCCAAGCAGCACGACGACTGCAAATCGGCTGTTAGATGTTACGTCCTGTAACTTCAACACATTAACGCCTGCATCGATTTTGCCGCATGTCGTACCTATGAAATTACCACTTTGCGTGCTTGTGATGCACAAATGTAGAATGAGGGGGGATTGGACGTCTATGTGCACGGACTGTAATATTTAGAGATCTACGAGCGACCGGACCTTTTCCTTGTCTGTCCGCCGTTGGCAGATTTGAAACGAGAAGCGTATGAGTTGACTACGAGAAATTGAGGCATGGTCGCCCAGTCGCAAACATAAACGCTGCTCCGGATTCCGCCATGTTCTAAGATGCGAATTCAAACCAGATTTTAGCCACATGTTATATGTTATGTCATATTTAATCGACAGCAATTAGTACAGAAGTATTACAGATTATCGAACATTACGTGTTCCTCTCTGAGGGTGTACATACAGCTGAGTTAGAGTTGAAAATACGGCAACAAACAGAACGCGATGAGCGACGGTTACGGCTGATGCGTCAAGAACAGGACCGAGTGAACAGCGAAATAGCCGCTCTTGATCGGTGAGCCAACCATTTAAGCGCAGCAATTCCCTTTAAGGCAGTGATCACGATGCCTGAAGAGCGGTGCAGTTTTGATACGCCATTTGATCCCATTGGTGGATTAGACCCCTGGCGCGCTGGCAATTGTGGTTGAGCCGCCTTTAAGGCTGCTTTCATAGTTCGCATCGGTGCGGTCGGTGCCGACGGTGCCGACGGCGCCGACCGCACCGACAGTGTGAAGAGCGTCAACACGCGCTCTGGCGCATGACGCGTGCGCTGGGCGCAGATGGGGCGCTCCGGTCGATAATCTTGGTTTTGGTGTATTTCTTGTATTTTTTCGATGTTTTTTGCACTCACTTCATATGAATAAACAAAATTGCTTACGATCAAACAACACACCCGTAATGGGGGGGGGGGGGGGGGGGGGGGGGGGGGGGGGGGGGGGGGGGGGTATGGCCACATCCACCCGGAGTTGTGCGACGGGTTCACGACGTCGCTCGCCCGCGGAACAACTGGAAAGTATTAATAAAGTCATAAAAGGGCGCAATGTGGCTCGGAGGGGGGGACAGCCGTCGCGCGGGGCGTTGTGGCAACAGGAAACTCGCAAGCCAGGGGGTGTGGCCAATTCAAGGGGGGTGAGGGCAGTCACTTAGCATGCGTGAGAAGCTGAAATGTCCCGTGAAAAGCTGGAATGTTCGAGTTACACTACATCGCTGAGCCGCGCACCGACTTCCCCCCCCCCCCCGAGCCACATTGCGCCCATAAAAGAATAAGTATGAACAGGAAACACACGAATTAAAAAAAAAACGGCGCGAAAAAAAACATCGAAAAGCACAAGAAATACACCAAAACCAGGATTATCGATCGGAGCGCGCGATCTGCGCCCAACGTTCGCGTCATGCGCCAGAGCGCGTATTGACGCTCTTCACACTGTCGGTGCGGTCGGCGCCGTCGGCACCGACCGCACCGATGCGAACTATGAAAGCAGCCTAACCGATGTCGGCTTTGCGAATCGCGCCTGTCTCCCGCGTCGCGGTTGCGAGGTTAACCCCAGCAATGAGTGATTCACTAGCCGCGACGCCTCGCGACGCAGACGCCTCAGCCGCATCGCGCAGATCCAACGATGTCTGACAATGGCCTAACGATGTTTCACGCAATTGACGGCTCGATGACTTCGCATTAAAAGAACCACCACCCTCCAGCCGCCTGTGATCACTGCCTTTAAATCCTCCGTTCGTGATCCTGTTTTGCTTCTGAACTGGATTACGGTACATTCACTGCTAGTAAACTTTAATAATTATCATCCACTGCAGAAGATCGGTAACTGGCACGATAACTGGTAACGGTGATCTTCGTCGGGACACTCTTCACAACTTTTGCCGAAGATCACGCACAACTGTCAAATGTAGAGGAGGAAGAGGAGCACAAGCCTGAGTCTAGGCCAAAAACGCCGTCATCTCATTCGCCATCCGTGTCCGATACGCAATCTCCGGTAAGTCTGACATGGACCCCACCTCCATCTGTTTGTGTAGACACCTCGCGGGAGTATCCATTACTGAGACCTGAAAGTCAAGAGCTGCATTTCAGGCTGCTGATTCACCTCACCCTTCTGTATCTCATATGTCTTCCGATGTCTTCGGACCATCTCCTGCGCCTTTACCTCATCCGTTGCCAAAGCCTGCTCGTAATCAAGTCGCACCTCTGAACGGTGAGCTTCAATTTCAGTGAAATAAGCAGGGTAAAAGTATACTTCGCATTCCAGGTGATTTACAGCCTATGCCAGCTCCCCGAAACCTTGACATCTTCACTATTGAAGGATCGAAGGAAATCGATACAGTAATTCCAGAAGCAGCAGGTCCTTCCTATTTACGCCATTTTATCACTCATACTGATCCTTTATATCTGAGGGGGGAGATGGGGGGGATAGGGTACATGTGCTGCGAATTTGTACGCAGTAATCTGTCTTTGGGTTGGAGTGGGTGAACTATTTCGATTTTACTTTCGCACCCACACTAGAACTTCCTACGGCCTCGGTCTTTATGCGACCGCCTTGCACTTCGTCTGCCCGTCTGTACCCGTCGAATATTACGCATCGATCATGCGATTGCAGAACGACATTTGGATACTATGTACCACACACTCCGAACTGCAAGGCGGTCGCCAAGTATAACCGCGTCCTGCTCTTGCAAAAATCGTATTTAATACTGTAAGCAACATGACCCACCCACAACTTCCCCTCTCCTTCCTTCGGTACAGAACTCTTTTTCATACGGTATTTTCAATCCTAATTTTAGGTATAGAGAAACATCTGAGAAGGATGCGCCGAATTCAGGAAGGACTGCGTAGAAGAGCAGAAGAAATGAAGTTGAAAAGCGAGGAAATTCAGATAGAGACACTGTGATCATAATTCTGTCAAACTTTATACGGGTGTATATGACTTTTGCCAATGAATGTTCTGTTTAAAACGGCTAAAAATGACTTCACCTCAGTAAGCACACACAACACACGCACAAAAAGCTGGTAACAAGTTTATCAATAACAATCAACAACTTAAGGCGCTCAATCAAAAAGACCGAATCCCATGTCGTCATCGGACTCCTCCTTAACTTCCTCCTTCTTCTTCGACTCAGCAGCTGGTGCAGCTGCAGCAGCGGCAGGGGCAGCAGCACCAGCAGCAGCCGGTGCAGCAGGTCCAGCCGAACCAGCTCCAGAAGACACGGACGTGATGAGGTTCTGAATTTGAAAAAATAAGCACATAAATCATTACATGATAAGAGAGCGAATTGTAAGGTCAATGTCTCGAATCCAGAGGATGATATCGTTCGATAAGAAAGTAAATTAAACGGCACCGAAGGAGATCCGAACACACCCTTGTACTGGTTGACGTGGGTGATGAAGATCATTTGGCCCTGAGTCGTGCCACTCTCGTTAAGATCGGCCTGAATCAGCATGGTTAGCCGGCATCAAAAAGAAGGTGACAGATTATGTGAAGTGTTGGGCCTTTTTAGGTCTCAATTCTGACTACAGTGCGTACCATAAGTATAGACGCACCCCTGAAAGTACCACAGCTGACTTTCATAGAAGTTCTTACAAACAGGCTTATCACCATCTGAATCAGCATGCACGAAAACCTATGTTTACCAGCTTTCCACGTGAATTGGAAGGAATTCGGCTTTTTTAACAGGTGAACATTATTTTGCCTGTATCAAAAGTATAGACGCACTCCATTAACTTGGTCAAAATAATAGGCTACACATGGTCAACTTGCCATTTCAGGAAACCAATAACTAGGAATGAGTACTCTGCACAATATCGAATGCCACGAGGTCTACATTCGTCAGAAGCCGAGTAGGCACAGGTTCGCGCCCTGTACACAGCAGGCCTGAGCAATCGTTAAAATGCTAAACAACTGCGGCGTTTATCAAGTCCTATCGACCAATTTCTACACGATCTGAGACCCGATGGATGAAATAAAGAGATTTGGGAGGCCGGAGAGACCACTCCACAGTAAGAACATGCGAACGGACGTCTCGTTTCCAATTCGACTATCAGCATCAGTTGGAGTTCGAGCCACCTTACTGGGTCCCTTGTCCAGAATGACGATATAGAGGGCAATCAAGCGCAACAGCAACATAGTTGGATGTCGTCTCCGCCCTGCTCCTCCACTTACCGACGCCTACAAGGAGGCTCGGCCCCAGTTTGCCAGAAAGAACATGGCAACAAATTGATCGAAGATACGCGTCCTCCTCAGAAAGTTCTCTAGTTGAAATTTCCTGTTTAGGTGATATTTCTGACGAGAAATAGTTCAATTTGGACGGCTCAGATGGAAATGCGTTCTACTGGAGAGATCTCCGCAAGGAACTGAAGTACTTCAGTAGACGTGATTTCGGTGGAGGTGGCGTGATAGTTTGGGAGGATTCCATCGGAAAGCTTGGAGATCGCCTTCACCTCCACTCATGTGGACTCGTCGGACTACCAGGACGTGCTACGTCGTCATCTACTACCTTTTCTGGCACGTTCTGAAGAAGGAGAATTCGTTTCCAACAAGACAACGTGGCGACCCACGCGAGCAGGTCCACAAAATCATGGTTAGAGGAGCGAAATACAGTCGCCATGGACTATCCTGATAATTATTCATAGAGAGCATCTGGGGCATCCTTGTCGGAGATGTTTACCACCAGGGAACAACTTCTGATAGAGTGAGAGATCTCAAGATGGCAATTGGTCAGGCATGGGATTGTTTGGATGTGCAATTGCTGTATAGATTAGTTGAATCAATGCCAAATCAAATTTTTGAAATCATTTCTAAACATGGAGGAACAATTAATTATCAAGAAGTTGTTATATGTTTGTTTTCATAACAAATGTATTAGATTTCCGAGGTGCGTCTATACTTTTGATACAGGCAAAATAATGTTCACCTGTTGAAAAAAGGCCGAATTCTTTCCAATTCACGTGGAAGCTGGTAAACATAGGTTTTCGTGCATGCTGATTCAGATGGTGATAAGCCTGTTTGTCAAGAACTTCTATGAAAGTCAGCTGTGGTACTTTCAGGGGTGCGTCTATACTTATGATACGCACTGTATGCAGTCTAGTCACACGGTACTCCTGAACTTTAAAGACTGATCACGAAGGCCGGAGATTACGGTTCTGATGACTCAATTGAGCGGTATTGGCGAAAGGACATTAGGAGGCGGGCTCAAACCATACCCCTCAGAGGTCAGCCGTCCGTTCGCACTATTCGAACGAGAGGTCGCATTTGCGATTATGGGAAGGGGTCGCATTTTGGGGCGTAAAAGGGGATTGTGTTGACGGGTTTTTCGACGAGTTTGTCAAAAGTTTCATAAAAGAGAGGTTATAGTCAAAAAAGTCAAACAAAGTAGTGGATTTACCCAGTTTCAGGACAGCAATTTACCCCTTCCTCCCTCCTCCCCCGCAACCCCACCCCACTCGACGGCTGTTTTGGAGAAGAAAGTGGATGTGTCGACTGGTCTTGGAATCAAATACTGTCGAAACAGCCATGTGGTGATCGGGGTAGGGAGGGCTTTGTCCTAACCACAAGACTGATGGCGGTGGTGGGGAGTCGCATCGACACCTCCTAAAGGGAAGAAGGTCGGAAAACTCTTGGAAAAGTGCGAGCGCGACGGTTGACCCTGCATTCTAGCACTCTGGGGGGTCTGGTCCGCAATACACGCTTAATGACGTCATCAAATTACACCACCCTCCAACCATCTTGTAATCGCCGCTTTTGAGAACTGCTATCACGCACTTGTTGAGCTGCGGTCACACTAGGTAACGATGGGTTTGCGTCGTAGGATCACTTTATGACTGGGTTCTTCTGTTGCGCGGCGGTTGACTCGAGTATCACCAGTTTTACTATTGCCCACCCCCATTCTTCAGAATTCCATCTTGCCGTATGCGCTTCTGTGTCGGCCTACACGCCTGCAAACAATTCTTGCGCATTTCGCTGACGTGTAGCACACCGCAAATTTTGCGTCACCACGCCGTCACCTTATTATACACAGCAGTCGAATTCAGGATAGGTTGCCACCTTAGTTGCGGTCGCCTAACGAAAAGTTGCAGGACCTAATTAGAAAGGTGGGCGAGCAGTGAGAACTTGCTTAGAGCCCATCTTCAGATGAGGTCGCTTAAAGAATCTTTTCTGTGAGTGGGATAGAGCAGCCCACGAGTATCACAGATGTGCCGCTGCCGCGGCTGGAAAGTGCGCGAATAGGGCTCTAAAAAGTGAACTTCAGGCGCTAATGTGAACTTACGGACGAAATAATCGTGTACACCCCATAATAGTAGCCCGGATTACTACGTAGCGGCTAATTCAAATACGCGCGGGTTAGTGGAGCCGTGGAGCAAGCAAGTTCGGAGGACTCGTCCGGCCCTGCCCCTCCTTTATTTTAGGGAGGGAGAGAGGGAATACTTGCAAATGGCCTTATCGGCGGAGTGCATTGGTTTTTTGCAACCGTTTCGAAGCATGCCACCAGTTTAATTTCGACCGCATCCCGCGCAAAAATCTTGATCACGTGGTTTGTTGCTTTCAAAAGGACGAATTTACGATGGAAAAGCAACCCATTCCAAATTGAGGTAGAGATGGTGAGTAGTACCAGAAAGAAAGCGAAACCACGAAAAACGGCCCAGAACCGGAGAAATGGGACCCCTTCCTTGTCCGTTGATTTGAGCATTGATGGGACTCTCATCGCTTTGCCCTCTTCAACCCTACGCTCTCTCAGCTATCTAATCACTCGCCACCTATTGTACTACGGCGAGTGATCAGACGATCGGTGGGCGGAGATCGCCGAACTCGCCAACTTTGAGCCATGCTAGATCTCAGAGGTCAAATCTTTCGATGCCGATTGCGTGTCTGTCCGCACCCTCAAGAGATTCACCGCTCTCCCCACTAGGCGATTTCTCCCTTCTTCGACCTTCGTTCTTTCCGTGCAATCCTCCTTTAAACTCTGACGTCATAAGAAGAAACAAGTGATTCGGCCATCTCATCGCCAGATGTCAGCAAGACCGAGATTGGATGAAAAATGATTCCCTTATCGTATGAAAACGACCCCTCACCACGCACAGGTAATGGGTAGGGAACATTTCTTCTGGTTCACTTACATTTCTCGAAAAATCGAAGTCATCCAGCTCCGTTGGCTTCTTCTTATTCAGTACTACCAGGAACGGCTTTCTGGCAGTACCTCGGTGGAGTTGTACCTAAATGCTGTTCATTGCGCATGCGTACTGCAAACGCTCCATTCCTAGATACCGCTACTAAATAAAGAACACAGTGTAACAGAAAAAGTGGAAAGGCCAAAACAAAGGAAAAGATACCTTTCGTGATCGTCGTCGGAGTCTCGCTCGGCAACATTCTCATCCCCCGCTAATGTCAACAACGTAAATGGATCCTGTTGAACCTGCAGTCAACCTGACTGAACAATATTTCCACTCTTTTTGTTCAGTGATATAAGATCTATTTCGTCACCGGGGGGGGTTGAAGTAACAGGCAGCCCAGCGTAGGGTTTTAACCGTTTCGGCATTGATGGCGGTAAGACCATCCCGCTAGTCCAGCCTATCAATAAGCTCAGAAATGTAGGGATAGTAAGGGTGAGTCAAAAACGTGGTCTGCAAAGTCCCGCTGGAAAGTGCGTGTGTTAAAACGGACGAGGCGGACTGCAGCCAGACTGAGCAACCACGCCCACTTCGAAGCCGTTCAGCTCCCTTTCTAGCGGCTTTCCAAGGTGAGTTTTTTGTTCAGTCACACTTCTTATGTTCTTGACTAGGGCTAGCGCATCGTTCCACACCATTAGTGTCGAAGTAAAAACCCTGCTGGGACTGTTGCTTCGATAGATCTCTTCACATATAATTCTTGCCTACGCTAGTCGAGTTCTTTTTGTAGTGTAATTTGAAGATTCACTCCTTTCAACTTCTTGAGTGTACGAAGATCTAACATCAATACGCCCGATTGGGGTACCTAACCCTGGGACGCGCCATCAAATAGACACCTTAATGCATATCCACAATCCCCGGTGGTTATTACAGCATTTAATTGAGACAAGATTATAAGTTCAGGAACATAGGATGGTTACAGTAATCCATCACACTGTTGTTGGGTGCACACATTGCGCCTTATACCACGTCGAGTACTCACTCAAACGCGTTGGGAAACCGCCATGAGCATGATTATGATGGGATTGAAGAAATTTCCGAAAAGCAGAGTGCATTGGTGTCACGAGCGTATTATGGTGCGAAACGCATCGTTTGATTTTTCATTGAATATTTAACGGTTTAGTTACCTGAAAAAAGCAAACTTAGCACACTGATAACACCCTGTTGTGCGTGTATATCGGCATATTTTCCCAATTCCGTCATGATTCCTTCAACGGCTCGGTTACCGTTAATTGATATACTGTTTATCGAATTCGATAATACATATGGGAAGATTTAGATCAGGAAATATGCCCAAGAAACTGAGCAGAATCCCGTGTGAAGCGCATGCGTATCGTATGAATACAAATGAAAAACCTGTTAAGGATCTTGGAGCAACTCAAAAATTCTTTACGGTCGCTTCATCGTGAGATTTCTAGTAGTGTTTTCACAGACATGACTACTAGAGGACTTACGAAGCGCGTCGACGATGAGTTTCCTTTTGAATTGTCGTCGAATAATAATCATTTTTCGAATCTCACTACATTTACATTTTCCCAAATCATGAATAGAAAAGCACGGCTCATGTTACCCAATTCCCTTTCTTTGTTATCAATTCTACCACTCTATTTTGGAGATTGTGATCCAAATAGCCTTCATGAAGCTTCAGTAGCAGGGCGTAGACCTTGGAAGAAGAGGGGATTTTAGGTGGGTTCGTCACTTTCCTAGGCTTAGTCTTCGTCAGAAAACTTCTTTACTCCCTTCGTCATGCACGTGGCGTTTCCCGACGCGTTTGAGTGAGTACTGACGAGCGTGGTATAAGGCGTAATGTGTGCACCCACCAACAAGTATGATTACTGTAACCCCTCCGCTATTCTGAACGGTTTTTTTGACTTTTTTGGGCTATCTTCTTGGCGCTCATGTCGGAGGGGGAGGGGGTGCTAATATGGTCCTTCCAAGAACTTGTCCTTGGCAAGTGTGATTCTTGTCTTGAGTTTTTGAGACATTTTTCCCCAGCAACCCTTACTTTACGGGGTGTGTAAAATCTAGATTCGGCTAGAAACTTGCCTCTATTCGTCCCCGCCTTCTGCATGAAAATCACAATTGTTTGGCCCGAAAACTTCAGCATATGCGCTGTGGGTGGCGGTGCCCAAACAGGTCTCACTAAGAAGCTGGCACCTGGTGGAACCTGGCACGATGGAAGCGACTATTGCAATTACTGAGTATAAAAACGTTCCATAAAACCTTCGACCTAAATCCTGTAAATTCAGCGCTTCAACCGGTAAGCGATACTAGTAGGCAATTAATCCAGTTGACCTGATACACAGGGTGGCCGAAAAGTATAGGACGCCATGTTTTTGTGTGTAAAAGCCAAGAAAGAGACTCGATCAGGAAACCGACTTCACACAAAGATAGAGTTAAGCTATTTGATCACTTGTGCAGAAGGTGCTTTGAATTTGACGACTCTGCTTTGAGAGAGGCCTTCTGACGTCCAACGACAAAATCAGCAGTGCGCCGCAGGTAGCCAACGGCGATGTCGTCCCACCTCTTCTGAAGCGCTAACTTCAGAGCACCCACCGAGCTGGAGAAGTCTTATGAGGTCTTGCTCTACAACATCCTCACATAGAGGAGTCCATCGGGTTAAGGGCCTGAGAGGAAGAAGGTCACAATTCCTTGCTCCAGTGGCCCGGGAAGTGAGCGCCCAGGATGGCTTTGGTCGATTTGAACGCGTATTAGGGAGCCCAGCTTCATTGAAGAGCAAACGATCATTGAGCAAAATGCTCGTAAATCCAGAACAACATACCGTACCTCATTAAAGTCTTTTGCAAGACCTTCGAGTTAATTTCAACATTTGTGGAAGATGAACTCCAATGGAGCTGCACTTTTGGATGTTACCCCGTCACAAACTACCTTCGGGAGAAAGTCTGTTGTAAACTAGACGTTATCTCGGAGACTTGCTCTCACTTTTTGGCAACAACTGCCTCTGACTTTGGTGGTCGCAAAGAAGTTTAGTTCGAAAATTTTCTCATTAACCCAATCCGTAAGAGAGATGCGGCGCACCTCGAGCTCGTGCAGAAACTTTTTGCATTTTATCAGTTGAATCTATTCGGGTTGCTCCAATAAAAACCAGCATAGAAAGAGTCGGTAACCTCTTCAAATAATGATTGCTTCCCAAGATTTTCTGGAAGGAGTGACGGCAGATCCTGAGATCAAAAGCGATGTGACTCACGCTGGCTTCATCGTTGTGAGCCATCCTCTTCTAGGTGATTGCCCCAATCCTCTGAGTGTGCACAGTTCTTGAACTTCCACTTTTCGCAATCCCAGAGACGTGTGCTTGAACCTTGAGAGCACCGAACATGTTTCAAAGAGTTGAAGAGGGAATACCGAGTCGCTTTCCGAAGTTGCAATTTCAGAGACCGTCATTGGGCAGCCTCTTGGTAATGGGTCGATGCAAAAAAATCTTCATGGCGAGAGTTCAGATGAACTTTGGACCAAACAACTTATGGTGCTTCTTACATAGTTTCAAAGCTTTCGAAGAGTTTTCGAAACACTCTGAAAA
>MU903653.1:0-10541 GCA_036418205.1 Ostertagia ostertagi | reverse complement strand
CAATCGAAAGCATTTGCGATAACTAAGCTGATAATATGGGCGTAGATGATTTTTTGTACCAACCTTAAGCATCAAAAATGAGGGTTTATTTGCTACACGTTGCCACATTTGCCCGAGTTTCCAAACACATCTGGCCCAAAAAATGTTAGACCACGCCCCTCAACTCTAGTCACAAATTTCAAATAAAAAAAAAGATTTTTTCTCGCAAAAAAACTGAATTTCACCGTCAATTTTTTCGGATGACCATTGTCGATCACAGTCATGCTTTACTGAGAGAGAAGCCAAGACTCTAGTGGAATATTACTCCAGGAGCTCGAGATATTTCGTGGGAAGGCTTTATGAGATGATAGCTTTTTGTTTCAAAGATCAGTTACCGTGAAATTGTATGCACAGGATTGAAAGATGTTGTTTATTCCCCCATTATTATTCGTAGTCATTCCCAATTTTCGTATTATACAAAAAGAAATGCCTGCGATACAAACAAGTGTGGACAATTTTTAGCAAAATCTGAACAATATCCCACGCAATATAGAACACATGACATGGAATTCAGCTTGCTAAAAGGGATTACGGTTGGGATATCATCCACCCCATCAGGGTGGACTCAAAAATCACCCAAAGCAACATATTAGGATGGTAAGAAAGTCCTGAGCCGTTTGACACTTTTTTGCTTTACTTTTTTATTCCGCGTACAATGGAATTTACTCAACAATATAATCACCCATTGTTACTCACTACAGAGTCCCACCTAATGGGCAGGTCAGCGACCCTCCTTCTCCCAGAACTGAGCAGACTGAGAGTCAAAGAAATCGCTGACCGCTCTTTCAACGTCTTCAACTTTGGTGAATTTTTTCTTCGCTAGGGAATGCCTTAAGGGGATGAAGTAAGTGATAATCAGAGAGGGCAATGTCAGGGAATAGGGATGGGTGGGGAACCGCGTCCAAATCAGCTCAATTTTGCACGGGTCTCTTTAGCTATGTGGGGCCTGGCGTCATCGTGGAGTAGGTGGACAGAAGTTCGTCTCGGTCGTTTTTCTTGAACAGCGTCCGCTAGTTTCTGGAGCTGACTGGCGTAAATGCTGCCGGTAGCGGTATGTCTTTGCGGGAGCATCTCAATTACAACATTCAGGTTGAAAGGCTGTCAACTAATCGGGATGAAACGGGAAAATACCTAGAAAAACTGCTAACTAACCTGAGAAATCTGACTTCATTTTCCTTTCTTCCATTCGCCTAAGGTGAGTCATCCAATCGATGCTGACGTCGTCAAAGATGAGTGAATACTCTGCTTGGCGTTTCTTCTGAACGGATACCATCAGTGGCTACCGACGGCAAAGGGATGGTCATGGTCACTCGGAAGGCGCGCAGCGTCGCGAGCGTCGCCGGTACGGCCCTGCTGAGTCGCTAAGGGCACTCCTTAACTGCGAAATCGAGCCGTCTCGCACCCTTTGGCGGTCCGCCTTTCCACTAAGTATATTTTTCCTTGCTCGACCTCCGACCTTATCGTCAAATCCTCCTTTGACAAGAGGTGCGCAGCGAGAGCTGGACATAATCCCCTTTGGAATGGCTCAGTTGTGGTGTTAAGACGATCCACACTATCACCAGTATTGCGACAATAGAATACAGGCTCTTAAGTCTTAAAACTCGCGCACTTCGTCGTTGTATGTTTTTCACATTCACACTCTGCTACAAGAGAGTTTGGCCACGCCCTTCTGAGATATCTGATAGGACGCCATTCTAAACTGTATTCCAATATCAGAATCGATTGTTTGTAGGCTTCACCTACCCTCTGCGTCCGGAAACCAGATACGCGTTGAGTGCAGAACACACACCACAAATGACGACGGCCTCCAAGTAAATCTGGTTAACTAGTGGTTCATAGTGATAGCTGATAGTTGGTAAATGAGAGTTGTAATTGATAGAATACAACTGCAACCAGGCTAATCATTTCATTGGCAGAAAACATTTACATTTTGTGGAGGCCGTCGTCACTTGTGGTGTGTGGTCTGCACTCGACGCGCATCTGGTTTTCGATGATCGTATAATGTAAGAAATACAGAAAGACAAGATTATAAGTTCAGGAACATAGGGTGTATACCGTAACCTTCTCGACGTTGCACTGGGGCGCGCATTCTCACGTGTCATCGATTTTCTCGTCTTCTCTGCACCCTCTCAACGAAGAGAGAATGCGTCGAGCAGGCCCGCGCAGAGTACTATGCGCCGTTTATGTAGAAGGTGGAGGACACAACGCGAGCGGTTGTCGCCACACGTCGGATGGGGCGGCACCCCGGGGATCACCTCCCTGTGCTCGCGCGCGGAGCGCGCGCCTCGCGCGGCGAGCGCGAGGCCGAATGCTGCCTACTAGTGCTTGGCTCGCCGCGACGGTGCTCGGGCGTCGCGCAAGCGGCGAGGCGAACGCTGCGACGTCGCTCCATTTTTGGGTTCGCTGCCCCGAACAGCAGGGGCGGCGTCGTTGACCGCTCTCACACTAGTGCTGGCATTGTGCACTGGAAAGCCTGCAACCGCGCTCTGACGCAAACGTGGGTTACGGTATACATCCTATGTTCCTTAACTTATAATCTTGTCAGAAACAAGGACGCTTCCCTCTATGGGTTCCTAAATTTGTAAGCCTTGTGGATTGGCTCCATTCCGCCGCCCCCCCCCGATAAGTCAGAATCGTTTGCGCGTTGGGCTGGAGCAACCGATGAAATGAAATAGTCGTAGGCCTGGATGGAGCTTCCTCCCAAATGAGAGCCTTACGATCGAATTAAACAAATAAACAAATAAATAAATAATAATTAAGCTATGGTGTTCAGCCGAGCTTATCATAATGTAATTTGTATGATCTGTTAACTTATGATTTGATTGATGTAACATAACTAAGATTCCGATTGTGTTGGCAGTAATTGATTATTTGACCAGATAAAAGTACCTTGAGACTGAAACTCGACGCTGAGACGTGGGGCGACTTCCCAGCGCTCGTCGAGGGCATGTAATCACTACCTGAAATTAAGGAAACTCAGATAATGCTCTGTGATACTGTAATTTTGAAAATACAGAAAGCATCCCGAAATGAATGCTACCATAATTGCCATGATTCGATCAGTATCTACAGACAACCAACCAAAAAAAGTTATTTTTTCATGATTCGGAAATGAGTGTGAGTATCTTGAGAGCAAAGCATGTAGAGTTTAAAAATTTCGTTTACACGAAAGAAATCATCAAACGAAGATGCTGAAATATAGCCCTCAATTTTGCTGTTAGTGTTGGGTATTGTACAAAGTTAAAGGACGAGTTTGCGATGCAAAGAACAGCGAGCGTATTCGACATAAGCTTAAGAGGTACGTCAGTGATCGTAGAGTGGAAGACAACGAGGGAAACCGGTTTTGAAACACGAGAAATCCTCCTTCTTGCCCTTTGATTTAGTGCGCTCAGGTTGTGCATCATGCGGCCTAACCAACGCCTATCCGCTTTCTTTGCTGGACGGCCTAGCAGTCAGACGGTGGAGGGTGGCGCGGGCAGCGGCGAATAGCGCGCGCGAGTCCACGCTAGGCTCGCGGCAAGGCATGATTCTCACTTGCGTGTCGTTCCCTCATCAGTTAGAAGTATCCACCATTGTCTCGCCGTTGAGCAGGCTTCCTCCTCTTGGGCCTACGACGTTTTCGAGGAATCCTCACTCCGAGGAAAAAAGGACGGGATTAGAAAACACGCGGCGGCGGAACGAGCAAAAAAAGAGAGCACAGAGATAGCAAGTTACTGGCACCGCCCATGACGTCCTCTCTAGGCGGGGTCACATGTGAGAGTTGAAGTTACGGGGTTAAAATGAGCTTCTAGCACCTCTCGACACCCATTTTTGAGGCTCCAAGTGAACATATTGCATACACTTCTAAATCGACCTCACACACAAATGAGAGTTCCGCAGCATTGCCAGTAGGTGTATGTACCTTTCACATGAACCGAAGACCTTTTCGGGATGCGCGATGCGTCCGATTCGAATTGAAGCCTTGGAACTGTTTGCGTAATGCGTTTATACAATCACTCACTATAGAGCAGGGACTGTCACGTTGGACTAATTTCGAAAATTTTACGACCCCCCCCCTCTGGAGGGCCTCGATACGACCCCCCCCCCAGGGCCAACTCCTCACGACCATCCTCCACCACCCTCGCCTGCCCGGGGGCGATTCTATAGTATTTGATTCTGAGATCAGTCGACACAGCCCAACTCCGCCCACTTTTCCCTCCAAAATTGCCGTCGAGCGGGGGGGTATATATGGAACGTGAAACGGCAAAATTTTCACACTCACACTCAACCCGAAAGCCCATCCCTACAAGAACCCAAAACATCCCTTATCCCTTCCCTTACTGTAAACCTCGCGAAATACGACTCCCTTCACCCAAAATTACGACCCCCACAACACCCTCGTTGGATCTCGTCAACGGACGGTTTGAGCGCTTGCTAATAGAGCTAGAAGGAAAGGTGAAAGTTCATTCTATTAAAGCTAACACATGGAATTTAAAAGATATGATAAAAATCAAAGAAAAATAAATAAAATAAAAATAAATGAAACAGATTGATAAAATGCTTCTTGTTCGAGAAGAAAAAACTTGAAATTCTCGGCTTAAGAGGATAATGTCAAACTAATCACACAGCAAGGCTACTTAATTGAATATCGCAGGTGTAAATTAGACATCGTAATTACTGAAGTGTACATCACGTGCTTTGCTCTAACCATAAGAGGCGTTTCCGGTTCTAGAAAGGCCGAAAGTTTGCCACTGATGTTTGAGCACCAACTTATAAGCCCTTTTGCAAGCACCTCCCAATGAGGAACCGTCTGAAATATTCTATGGATAGATAACATAAGACAAATGTGGTGAGTTCTAAGGAGTGTGCTTATGGTAGCGCCAACCACTTCAAGCTTTACATGCTTTCTTAAAGTAACAACAAAGTTTTTCGGGTCTTATGCTCCAGACGCGTTACCAAAACGCGTAAAAAACGCCCACCCTCCGCCCTCCCTCCCCCTCCCACCACCAGCACCGAAATCCCCTCAACTCTTCCACAAATACGACCTCCGGTCCGCACTTTTCCCAAAAGGTGATTAACCTTGCCCTAGATACGACCCTCCAGAATCACAAATACGACCTCCGTCTTCCGAATATTTCAGACACGGTTGACCTATCTGGGAATAGACGAGCAGACCGTCCGCCACTTCCCTTCGAAACAAAAGGCGAACGGGAGAAAGGGGAGGGGTAGAGAGGTGGAGGAAGAGGATATCTATAAATGTTTTTAACTCGCTTAATTCCCCTATTTTACGTCTTTCAAGAATTTCGCCAAAATTGTTTGAAAAACCGGCAAAAGCGACCTCTCCCACCTCGGCTACGCGAGACTCCTCAAATTTCGCCACCGAGAACCTCTCCAAAAATCTCAAATACGACCTTCCTGATAAACTTGGTACAAGTACGGTTGGCCCTGGTTGGGAGATTCTTCCCAACTACCTTATTCCAACAACAGAGCAAAATTCAGGAGCAAACAGCAAGGACCAGTTTCTTTTCCTGCTGTTTTCTGTTCGCACTTTGCAGTGGCGTTTTCTCTGAAGCAGCGATTAAGTATAGGTGGAAGTTTTTGAGGAAATGTGGTGGTGCTCAATGGTAGGTCGGTGGCGGAAAAAAAGCGGAGAAATCCGTCAAAAAAAAATTGCAAAATGGTACACCCTTGTTTGGCCTTGGTTGTCGCTCATAAACAGATGACAACTCAAAAGACGGGTATGCGGGCGAGTTGATCGCGACAACTTTTGGGGTGTGAAAAACATGTCAAACGTTACAATGCTTAAGTCGGAGGTGTGGAAGTTCATGTGAGCTGCCAACGCTGCTCGTCCAAATCACCAACTAAACTAGTGGGCGGATCGCTTTTGGGGGCGGAGTGCTTTCGAAGTCCTGCTCAGCAACCAGCGAACCTTCCGTCGTGAAAGCGCTACACCTCGCTTCCCTGGCAGCCAAGTAACTGATTCGTGTGGTGCGATATGCGAGGTAAGCAAACCAGCCCTTTTGGCGTTTCGGCTGGGACCGTATGCTGAATGTTGGGGAGGGGATGGGGTCCCCAACGGTCGACGGTTTACTTCAACTCGGTTGGTACGATAGGAGAGTACTGACGCAAGTGGTGCAGCTGGTCCAGCAGCTCCGCCAGAAGGGCTGGTTTGCTCACCCCAGGACTAAGCCTTGGAGAGGGGACGGACCGTCCTCTCTTTAAGGCTTAGTTCTGAGGTAAGCACCAAATTGTGGCGGTTCTAAGGACCGAGTTGAAGTGGTCCGTCCACCGTCGGGGACTCCATCCCCTCCCCAACATTCAGCATACGGTCCCAGCCGAAGCGCCAAAAGGGCTGGTTTGCTTACGTCGTTGTTCCCCTACGCTCCCTGCTCTACCGTAATCGCAGCCTTTAACAACAATCACGACTTGTAAACATGGCTTTGATTCCATGATTATAACAGCGCAGGGGAGAAAATCTACTTCTGCTTGACATTCAAAACACAATCAATTTCACTTTGGCGAATTCAATGAGGATCTTAACTGGAAATTGAAAAGCACATTCCAGTATGTCAAAAAATCTTCATATAGAAGTCTTCTACCAGGCGACATACAGAAGATTTTGTTTCGGAAATACGGTGCGCGGTTTGAGCTCAACGACACCCTCAACGAAATAGTGGACCATTAGGACGGGTGTCCCCCAACAGGCCCACCGCGCGGCGAAGCAAGAGACGCAGACGCGGCAAAGGGACGAGTCGCAGCGCATACTGTAGCGGTTAGGCGTCAGGTTAAAGAGAGTGTACCATACTACGTCTCATATCGCACAGCACGCGCTGCAACTCGTCTCTTTGCCGCATCTGCGTCTCTTGCTTCGCCGCGCGGTGGGCCTGTTGGGGGACACCCTTAAAACCTTCGCCAGAAGGATTGATAGAAGTTAGGGCGAGATATTTGCGCGACGCCAAATTTGGTGATAAGGCGCCATGAGTGGAATGACTCGTTTATGTCCCCCCGCCGCCTCAATGTCAGGATTTCTTACACAGAGGAATCTGAAACCGCCAAGTTATTAGGCAGAAATAATTCAAAAGGATGGAGGATACAGCACAAATTAGTTTCAATAGGTTGTTTGCAAAAAAAAACTCAAAAGCAGCACAAGCATGAATTATCTTACAACCTAATAGTTAGCGAAGATAGGAGGAAAATGGCTGGTTTACTAAGCCGCTAGTAACAATACGAGTAAGACGTTCCTTATCACATCGAGTAGCTCTTTTTGAAAGCATACACCTATGAAATCGCTAATTATCAAGCAACAAAATGAGGTCTACACAGCGCTGCGTAGTGGCATCCGTCTGGGTTCATACATGCGAAAAAACCCTTTGTTCGATTCCCTGCTCATTATCGCATAAAGTGCAGCTTATGCCACAGATAACATGCAAAGCATGCAATACATTTGTATAGCATTATTTTTAGGCTATTTTCAGTTGAGGGAGGGTCACCCTTGTCTATTAAGGCCGATGTCAGACTTTGCGAATCGCGCGATTCGCTAGCGTCCGCGGTCGCGTTGCGGTACCAGCCAATTGAGTGATTCACTGGCCGCGACGCGACCGCAGACGCTAGCGAATCGCGCGATTCGCAAAGTCTGACATCGGCCTAAAATTGCGCGCGCAATGTGCTCGGGCAGCCCTCTGGAAAGTCAGTCTAGGACTGAGACGGCTAAGATCACAGGAACGAACTCCGGAGAATACGAAATTTGCTTCCGCACACCGGAGTTCCTCTCCTCCTTCAAAAGCTTAGTCCTGAAACGGAGCGTTTCTGTAATTTTGACGCGATGTTGCGTGGTGACCCCCCCCCCCGAGCCACATTGGGCCAATCTTCTTTTCATTGATCGTTTAATGTTACACAGCACGAGAACACCATTTATCAATAGCCACAAGCCAAAGAAATAAACGTAGACGAAAGCTGATAGCACTTCGTGAAATAAAAAAGCTCTTCAAAACAAAATGATAGTAGAGCAGTCGTGTCACGAGCCCTCTCCCTAATGGAATAGACTTATTTTATGTATTACTTCTGGCAATTGGGACTAAAAGCTTGCTAAGGAGCAAACTCAGTACCGTTCCTACCTTTCTCTCTTGTGTGAGAACCATCAGTAGACAGACTTGAGCTCCGGTTTTGAGTAAAGTAAGCGAAGAAAATTTTTTGGAATTTTCTTCGCTTTTATTTTAATTGAATTTCGAAAAACCGAAATTTCGAGAATTTTCTCACAGTTAAGGGCTGTTGAAATAATCGTGCGGATTAGCAGTCAAAATGAAGGGTTTCCCAGCCTTGTACTTTCCGTTGATATGCTCGAACGGCGTTCTAAACATTTTTAGGTGATCTTTTGGGCCAAGCCCCCACCCACTACTTGCTTGAGAACGACATTTCCTCGTTAAACTACTCTGCGAGGAAAAATCGCAATTGCGCCGAAAATCGTGTTATGGGGTGGCACTCTATTGTGTTACTTATAAAATATGATGAGAGTTTTTGCGACAAGTCATCGATCACTTAAAGTGTACTTTTGATAAGTATCGGTGTACTGTAGGGGTACTCTTGGGGTGCTTCGGCCTGCAATAAAGGATAAAGGATAAAGCATTTGCCGTTGATCAATCCCTTTTTGGGATGCGGCACGCATTCTACTTCCATTTGTACATTCGTAGTGGCGTTTGAATGCGATGTGGCCTATACAATGACTTGCGGGGGCCAGCCGATGTACAAGTCAGTGTTTTTATCCTCCCAGACAAGTCTGGTACCAATTAACCGACCCCGGAGGGATGGAAGGCTTGGTTGGCCCGGGCGACTCACGACCCAGGATTTGATCCCCGGACCGCTCGCGTGGTGAGCGCGCCACTTGTCACTACACCACTTCCGCGCCCGACCTGCATGCTCAGAACTCTGAACGCGTGAATCACGGCAGACAGCTATGCTTCAGCCTAAAGATTGAGGAGCTTCAGATTGGATGACTTGGTGCAAAAAATTGGACAGAATGTGGGCAGGTCCACATCCCGTCCTGCATCAAAAAAAGCAACCTCAGCTTCACATATCATGTTATCTTTTGGAGAGAGTCCAAAGGAGTGCTTATAAGGACTGAAGGATAAGATATCCAAGTGGTCCCAACTAGGATTTTCATTGCCAACTTTCTTAATCGTTAGAACGATAGATGCCCAAGCAGGGCTCATAGAGTGAGATAGGCACGATTTTTTGAAGAGAACTCCTTTGAGAATTCCGCATTCATTCAGTAGTTACTTCGCTGTCTGCGTCTCACTCGTCCCTATGCTATTTCGTGACAGGCCCATATGTAAAGCCGTCTTTGGCCCACGAAGGGACCTTAGTGTTCAAGAAAATTCCTTTCCTTCCTAGCGTCCACTTCCTCCATTATTTCATTTTCGAGCTCAGTAGCTCACATCAAGCAACTAGGAATAATACGAATTGACAATAGAATTTATGATTAAAGGACTAAGGAATAAAAAGAAATTAGCTCAGCTGAATTTTTAATATTTATTTCAGAAACACCTTGGAGAATGAGGGGAAATCGGGATGAGTTTCATGTTTCAAGGCAAACGTCGATGTCAATGGCAGCAATTATGATCGACAATGAGTAGTTGACTGCGGAAATTAGCACTGAGAGATGTCTAACCAAATGATTGCACTTAACTCCTACTCATCAGCGAACTTACATATTTCTACACTGAACGCAAAGATTGGAATTGAAAAATGTGCTGGAACATTTTTTCAAAGCTTATCATCCTGCGCCAATTCAAAAGGTAAAGAAAAGAGGAACTAGTCACAAAAATGCTCAAAAAAGAAACCATATATTTTTGTGAAATAGGTGAGATACGGTCTACGGGACACTGGAAGGGGAAGCGAAAGAATAGCAAATGGAGGCGAGAGAATGGGGAAGCGAGACGAGCTGTACCGGTAGCGTAGGCATGCGTCTACTGTAAGTCCTACCTAAGCTCTCTATTATACCTTAAAGGCAAACTCCGGGATTGAACTAGTGCTATCAGCGCTCTGTAGTGATACCTTAGCTGCGGAACGCCCTGGAAGTGGGAGAGGAAACCAAGAGAAGTTTCTTAAAACGCTGAATTAAGGTCTTACCCTTTAAACAGGGTCGGATGTGGTACGATGTCGAGAAGGGCGGTCAAAGCGGTGCAAGAAGACAAAACGAAGCAGGACGGAGGGGCCCAAAATATCAGCCAGTATATTGAAAAGCATCAGCATGAAATGGCTCACGACAAAAACATCTCGCGGTGGGTGGGGAGCGTTGGAAATTGGGTCGATGGTTGCCGGCCCGTAAGGAATAGCGCCCTAACCGCGCAATTTTTGCGACGAAGTTGAGTGATCTAGGTAATCCTTTCCCGGTACTCGGTTCCCTTTTCCTATGAAGGCGATTCCGCCAGTCAGCCGATCGGATTTGTCGACAAGGACGAAACTGAATTGTACATTTTCAGCTAGTGCTGGTAGCCATTCTGCTTCTTCTTCATAGCATAGTCCCG